>CP049713.1:1569191-1726885 GCA_004148225.2 Heterodera glycines
TACTGTAGGGGTACGGCATCGGCACATTACTAGGCGGTGTCGGAATTATTAAGTTTTTAAAAAAATGTTCCAAAAAATGCTAGGAAAGTTTTTAAAAAATGTTTGCTATTTTTCAAAATTTTTTTTTATTTTTTAAAAATTTTATTGTCATTTAGGAACGTTTAAGTAAACTTTTTTTTTTTTGCAATTATGTCATCCTTTAGCTTTCGCTGTTGTACCGTATAATTTTTTGTTGTCACCCCCCCCCAATTCAAACAGCCACCATCGCTCCCACTCGACGACTCCGTTCGCCGCTGCTGAACTGTTGCAGGACAACCACGTGGTGTTGACCGTGCTGCAGTAGATCGACTCAATGCTAACGCTGTACATTGCCAGGGCGAAGGTGCGCTTTCAGTGCGCCAAAATGGTGAGTTTCGTGGTTAAAAAACAAAATTTTACAATTTTTGTGCATACATGCACAATGTGAGCGACAGGGTGAGACCAATAGGATGGATAATGGTATTCCTTGTTTTGCTACCCCCTCCTCGAAATTTTTTAAAAAATAATATTTAAAAAAAATTTTTGAGGTGGGGGGTAGCAAAACACGGAAGTACCTGGATGTTTGGCGCGTAGGGAGGATGGGGTGCGCCAGCAGGACCAGATTTACATACGAAAGTCCACATTTTCTCCGACGGCGATCCTTTTTTGCTTTCACACCGC
This sequence comes from Heterodera glycines, assembly GCA_004148225.2. Classification (NCBI taxonomy): domain Eukaryota; kingdom Metazoa; phylum Nematoda; class Chromadorea; order Rhabditida; family Heteroderidae; genus Heterodera; species Heterodera glycines. The sequence continues at coordinate 1,569,891 of CP049713.1, forward strand.
TATTTGGGTGAAAATTTTTTTTTTTTTTTTTTTTTTTTTTTTTTTTTTTTTTTTTTTTTTTTTTTTTTTTTTTTTTGCGGAATAGGGGAGTCGGCGAGGTGACACCGGAAATTTTTTTTGTTGAACTAACTTGCCAAGAAAATTAGCCAATTTTTTCAGAAATTTATCTTTTTCTTCCAAAAGTTTGCCATTTATCAATTTTTCTTTTTCGAAGGTAAAAAGCATTTGCGCATTGCCAACGAGCTGAAATGGCATCTGTGTGCGGTGTTCGTTCGCACGGCACTCCATCTCGTTGACACCGATTCCCTCGTCCTGTGTCTGAACGCGCTCTCACTGCTGGTACACGGTTACCAAATCTTTTTTGATTTTTAATCAGTGGGTTAAATTGTTGAGTTTAATAGCAACACAGAAAAATTTTATTTTGCCTAATGAGAAATGTACATAGCCCCCCCCCCCCCTCTAAAAAATTTTAAAAAACCTTTTTATAGCAGTTCTTCTAAATTTATGATCAATTACTGAGTGTTTAATATTTCCAAAAAATGGTGAAAATGTTTTCAATTCTTTTTCCTACCAATTTCTTATTTAAAAAATCTCAAAATTTTTTTGAAATTTCCAGGTTTGAGAGTTTTTCAAATTTCGAGGGGGAAACGAGCGGGAGGAAAACGACTTGCTCTGTAATTTTACATTTAATTGATCCGTTTTACTGGTTTGGGCACCATTTTTTCCATTTTCTTACCATTGTCATTGCTTATGCCCATCTTCCCCCCCCCCCAAAAAAGGTGTTGGAGCGTGCCGACGCGCCGCTCTTCGAGCGACTGTTTTCGCTGATGTTGGGCCAACAGAGTACCACCACCGCCACGCTTTTGCCCGTTTTTTGTGCCAATGTCCTCCTCCATCACCTTGGGCTTCCACTCTCAACTTGTCCATTCACTCATCCAATCGCTGGCGCGGGTATTTTCTGTTTTCCTTTTTTTCTTGTCATTGATTTTTTAGAATAGGGATTAATTGGTTCCAAATAACTATTAATTTTTATCTGTCCTCAGTTCGGGTATCTTTAACTCTTTATAAAAATTTCTTGGCAAATTTTTTTTCATTTTCTAAATTTTACTAGAAAAAATTCAAGAATCTCCACATTAAAAAATTTTTCTTCAAAAAATAGTAATAAATTTTTTGGATTTTAATTTTTTGGGTTTCTGTGATGAGTTAAGTGCTTCTGGGACTCACTCGTTGCTGCTGAATGCGTAATCAATTCATTCTTTCCCAACCCAATCTGATCACATTTTCTTTCGGGTCCATTTTTTCGAATTTTTTGCCATTTGCTAATTTTTCCTTTTCATAGCTAAACATTTGTGTGCGGTGTTCGCACGGCACTCCATCTCGCTTGGTGGACAAATTTGTGGCACGAGTTTTTCGAGGGCTTTGTCATCCGACTGTCCGGCCAGTGGCCACTGCACGGCTTCCCGATCACCCAATGGAATTTGTTGCCACCCTCAGCAATGGCCACCACAACAACGACAGCAACAGCGACAACGGCACCACAAGCAGCAACACCAGCAGGTAAATGTTTGTGGACGGCGTTGGCGGTGACCAACTGCAGCAGCAGCAAGGATAAGAAAATGGGTCCAATGGCTCCGTCATAGAAAAAAAGGAAATCAAAATGGACATTATTGAAATTGGAATAGGTCGTTTTTAAAATGCTTATTTTTCATTTTAATGAAAAAAATAAAATTAAAATTCGTTTTTTAAAAAAAACAAAAGTCCAAAAAGATAAAGCCAATGATTTCCATAATATTTCCTATTAAAAACAATTTGTTTTACTAATTTTTCTGATGTCCTGATTGCTTTAATCGTTGTTACACAATTTTCAGATTGGCCAAGGACAGCAACAGTCTTTGGTCCCGTACCCATGTCGGCCGACACTGTTACCATATGCAACCAATTGTCGCCCGTGTGAAACAAACAAAAACCTTTTTTCGAATAAAAAAATATTTTTGCCGCGAATAATGGCTCAATTCGTTTGGCATATCCCCATCAGAATGGCGATGCCCACTCCCCGTTTCCTTCAGCCAGCGAAGGCGGTCAGCGTTCGGCATGTCTCCCTTCGGTGCCCCGATTGACCCGTTACCAGCACATGTTGACCGAGACGGATTCGGGGGGGGGGGGGGGGGTGAATGACCTGCTCCATTATAGGAGAAGGGTACTGTACACACATTTCGACATGGAATTGCACTAATTTGGTCGTGCATTCCAAAATTTTCAAACCCACGAACTTTCGAATGGCATATCTGTCGCAATTTGAGTTCTTTTTTTGAGGATTTGCCGCGTCAGTCCATGTGGTCGGTTTCTTTTGTGCCAACGATCACCACCACCACCAGCAGCAAATACACTTTTACATCACTGGGCCAAAAATGTTGCAGTTCGTCCACAGCAGCAACCGATTTCGGGGGGGGGGGGGGGAATCCCTGAACTCCCTCTCCACAGCTATGCCCTTTTGTTGGACCTGCGACTCCCCACAAAAAAAAACATGATTAGATCACAAATCCTGGTCATTCTCAGTCTGTCAACGATCAATTACCGCTCTTCTCCCTTTTTTAAGTTGGCCCGTCCAAATCGACTCCGCCCATTTCACCGGCTACATCGGCAACGGGCACAACACAGCAGCGACTGAAACACCTTGACACGAAGAAGTGTTGTCCATGCAATTGTGTTGCTCGACAGTCTCGATGATATTTTTTTGAAAAACCGATTTACTCCACCTAATTTATTTTTCATCTTTAATCCCCCAAAAAATCCAAGGTCCATGTCGTCTGGTCCGAGAACAACTCCGAGCCGTACAGCGATCTGATCGCCACGCGCTTCTGCGACGTGCTCATTGTGCTTTACTTGGCCAGTCCGGTGCTGCTGCGGGTGCACATCGAAGTGCAAGACGAACGGCTTCACTTTGGACCACTTTTTGACGGTGAATAAATTGCCCCCCACTCGGTGTTGTGCCCGTTGCCGAAGAATCGGCTGAGTCGTTGGTTCAGCATTTCCTCCGTGCCGTCCGTTGATTTGCCTGAATGTACACTGTCAGCGCGTCGCGCAACCGATCGGCAACAAGAATGATCGCTTTATTGATTAATGATCTTCCTTTGACAATTTGTTCCATGTTAATTTCCGTTTTAATTATTATTGTGAATATATTTTTACAAATTTATTCATATTTGGAAGAGAAGTGTGTTTTCTTGCACATTTATTAGCGTATTCATTCAGCAAATTTAAAATATGAATGTTGTAGATCCCAGCTTTTTCTATCAACATGTCTACGAATCCTGACCAAGTTTACCAAATGGAATCGCACAATTTTTACAAGCCACATGGCTTCCAAACTATTTTTGGTCGGAAATTGGTGAGTTAAATTAATCATCTGGTTAGGGTTTCTCTGCGTAAATTATAATGAATAGGATCCGAAATTGTTTTTTTGAATTAAAAAAGAATTGGGTCTTGCATATTTTAATATTCAATTTCGAATTTGTTTAATTTTTTTTCAAGAGTTCTTACAAAAAGCTCAAAATTTCCGTTTTATGATGTATTTTTTCCCAAAATTTGATCCTTAGATGTGCTTTTGCAATTTTCTTGTGAAAATTCCAAAAAATGGCCGAAATATGCTCTAAAATGCAAAAATGTCTTTGGACCTGTAAAATCGAAAAAATTGATTTTCGGGGATGAGTAACCTAAAAGAAATTGCAAATTTATTGCCCAGTTTGACACTGTCAGAAAACATTTTGAACAGGTTGTGGCGTTGCACGATGGAACTGCCGAAATGTACCCGATGTGTGTCGGCGGGCTTTTTCCGATGCTCAGTGCGGACTATGGCACGAACCGGGAGCGGAACGAAACATTCACGCCATTCCCGATTTTTTGTGGGAAGTGGCCATCCTACCCTAAGGCAGAGCCAGTTAGCCTGGAGGTGCTGAATTAATATTGTTTTTTGAACGCGTTTTCTACACAAAAAGGTGGCTTCCGCACGCTTGGCCGACTACAAAAAACAAAGTCGGGCGGGGCTAGAGCGCTTCTTGTTGCGGTGCCTCGAACAAGTGCCACCATGCGGAGGAGGAGCAGCGGAAGGAGGGACAGCTTGTGTGAATCCCTTATGTGGGCACATGACTGTGCATGATCTGAGGGAAATCTGCAAAGGGCAGCTCAAGCATTTGGAGGTGGGGAAATTGGAAGACTAAAAAAAGGCACGAAAATCCCGAAAAAGGAAGAAAGGCACCAAAGAATTGAAAAAAGGCACCAAAAATAGTAAAAAAAGGCACTATAATAGGCACCAATAAATTGAAAAAAAAGGCACGAAAATCCCGAAAAAGGAAGAAGGGCACCAAAAATCGCAAAAAAGGCACGGAAAGCCCAAAAAACGGCATGAAAAGGCACCAAAAAATTGAAAAAAAGGCACGGAAAGCCCAAAAAACGGCATGAAAAGGCACCAAAAAATTGAAAAAAAGGCACGAAAAGCCCAAAAAAGAAAAAAAGGCACCAAAAATCGCAAAAAAGGCACTAAAATAGGCACCAAAAAATTGAAAAAAAGGCACGGAAAGCCCAAAAAAGAAAAAAAGGCACCAAAAATCGCAAAAAAGACACTAAAATAGGCACCAAAAATTGAAAAAAAAGGCACGGAAAGCCCAAAAACGGCATGAAAAGGCACCAAAAAATTGAAAAAAAGGCACGAAAAGCCCAAAAAAGAAAAAAAGGCACCAAAAATCGCAAAAAAGGCACTAAAATAGGCACAAAAAATTGAAAAAAAGGCACGGAAAACCCAAAAAACGGCATGAAAAGGCACCAAAAATCGCAAAAAAGGCACTAAAATAGGCACCAAAAAAGAAAAAAAGGCACCAAAAATCGCAAAAAAGGCACTAAAATAGGCACCAAAAATTGAAAAAAAGGCACGGAAAGCCCAAAAAACGGCATGAAAAGGCACCAAAAAATTGAAAAAAAGGCACGAAAAGCCCAAAAAAGAAAAAAAGGCACCAAAAATCGCAAAAAAGGCACTAAAATAGGCACCAATAAATTGAAAAAAAGGCACGGAAAGCCCAAAAAACGGCATGAAAAGGCACCAAAAAATTGAAAAAAAGGCACGAAAAGCCCAAAAAAGAAAAAAAGGCACCAAAAATCGCAAAAAAGGCACTAAAATAGGCACCAATAAATTGAAAAAAAGGCACGGAAAGCCCAAAAAACGGCATGAAAAGGCACCAAAAAATTGAAAAAAAAAGGCACGAAAAGCCCAAAAAAGAAAAAAAGGCACCAAAAATCGCAAAAAAGGCACTAAAATAGGCACCAATAAATTGAAAAAAAGGCACGGAAAGCCCAAAAAACGGCATGAAAAGGCACCAAAAAATTGAAAAAAAGGCACGAAAAGCCCAAAAAAGAAAAAAAGGCACCAAAAATCGCAAAAAAAGGCACTAAAATAGGCACCAAAAAATTGAAAAAAAGGCACGGAAAGCCCAAAAAAGAAAAAAAGGCACCAAAAATCGCAAAAAAGACACTAAAATAGGCACCAAAAAATTGAAAAAAAAGGCACGGAAAGCCCAAAAAACGGCATGAAAAGGCACCAAAAAATTGAAAAAAAGGCACGAAAAGCCCAAAAAAGAAAAAAAGGCACCAAAAATCGCAAAAAAGGCACTAAAATAGGCACCAAAAAATTGAAAAAAAGGCACGGAAAACCCAAAAACGGCATGAAAAGGCACTAAAATAGGCACCAAAAAATTGAAAAAAGGCACGAAAAGCCCAAAAAAGAAAAAAGGCACCAAAAATCGCAAAAAGGCACTATATATAGGCACCAAAAATTGAAAAAGGCACGAAAAGCCAGAAAAACGGCATGAAAAGGCACGAAAATCCCGAAAAAGGAAAGCGTATTTGTCTAACCACAAATTCGGGCCGGAAATGCCGTAACTTATTACTGTTTAAGAAACTGGTAGAGTTTGGGCCGGACGGCGAATGGGTGCTCGTCACCGTAATAAGCGTCAAAAATTGCCCGTTGGAATTGGTGCACCAGCTTTCCGAGACCGGCGGTCTTGGCCGACATGGACAGGGAATTCGGACGCCAATCATGGCTCGCGTTGACTACGGGGCAGCCAATGACAAAGAACATAAGCCAGGCCTCAATTACCTGGACAGATGGGAGGTTGTGTTTTGGCAAAGAATAATTTGCGAATATCGGCATTAACTTACAGATCAAAGGAAAGGTGCCAGCTAAATGGGTGCAGAGCTTATATGAAAGCATGCAAAATGGCGAATTTGAAACGCAGGAAGAAGTTGAAAAAATGCTGAAGGAATTTGAAGTATTTTTTGTCAGTAAAAGGGAAGGACAGTTATCAAAAAGCAATTAAGGGAGAGGAGGGGCCGATGGCAGAAATGGTGTTCAAAGAAACGGACGGAGTCGTGGACAAAAGAATGGCCGCAGTGATTGAAGCTGCTGGAAAGGTGGAGTGCGGCGACAATTATTGGGTCATGGAACCGGCTGACTACTTCGTGGCTGGCGTGCGAACGACGGTGGACCTCGTGTTCGTGGCCGGAGACAAAATTCGTGCCAATGGAACATCGACCCGGGACAAGATGGCATATTTCCTGCTGCCTGGTCACACCCACTGGGGCGATGAAGCGGCGCTGGAAATGAAGGGAAAAGATGGCCTTGCAAAAAGGATTAAAAAATTGAAGGACCGTTATGAAAAGGGGGTGCGTTTTTGCTTTTGAGTTCGCGTAATTATCTAAAAAAATCAGCTGGATGCGGTGGCCGAATCTTACCGGGAGTTGGAGTCGGCCTGGCCACCTTCTGAGAAGGAGTACGAGGACCTAGCGAAAAAATACAGTGCGGTCATAAGCCGTGGACGGCAATTGATCGAAGCCAGTTGGCCAACGACAACAGACAGGGCAAAAGAGACGGAAAAAGTGGCCAAAAGGATGGAGCAACTCAATTTTGAGTTTGCCGAATTTTTGGACATGGCACTTGAACAAGATGAAAACCTGCAGCGAATGATCGACCAAGGTCCAGGGGAGCAGCGGCAGCAACCGAAGCAGCGGGACGGGCAACAACAACAGGAGGGGGAGCAACAGGGAAAAAAGAAGGAAGTGACGAGGAAGATGACGGCAGATGAGGTAGTAAAATCCAAGCACAACTTTAAAACAAAGCTTCCACAGGTTTTGCGGAACAATGCAAACAAGAAGATAGAGAAGGCAGTGGATCTTGAAAGGGAATTGGAGGAATTGAAGAGACGCAGGAGATTTGATCGGAAGCCAGAGGGGCGGGAGAAAGTGTTGGAGAACATGATCAAAGCTCTGACGTTGACGCCGGATCAGATGAAGGCAGTGTATGAAGAGCAACGCCAAAGGCGCGTGCGAGTGAGATTCGAAGAGAATGATCGGCAATGGCAGACGGAGTATGAGTCCCGAGGTGTTCCATCCTTCTTGGGACTCAGGTTGAGCGAAGGGGAGAGCAGCAGCAGAACCACTGGGCAGGAAGCGCGTGGAGGAGGAAGGAACATCAGGGATGAGATGGATGTGCAGAGCACCAGCAGCGGCATCACCCGCTGAAGCAGCAGGAAGAAGAGGAAGGGTTATGATGAGTGTTGTGATCTGGGGGTTGTGATCTGAGAGGGTGGGGGGATGTGATCAGCAGGAGGGGAGGGGAACACAGCAAAGCTGTTCGGTGCCGATCGGCCTAGGTCGGGGGTACCGGACAGCGGCGCTTTTCCAAATTTGTCCCAGAAGGGAGTTATTTTTATCTGAAGGGGTGGTTGTGATCAGCAGGAGGGGAGGGGAACACAGCAAAGCTGTTCGGTGCCGATCGGCCTAGGTCGGGGGTACCGGACAGCGGCGCTTTTCCAAATTTGTCCCAGAAGGGAGTTATTTTTATCTGAAGGGGTGGTTGTGATCAAAAAGGGGGGGGGGCACAGCAAAGCTGTTCGGTGCCGATCGGCCTAGGTCGGGGGTACCGGACAGCGGCGCTGTCCCATTCCATTTTCATCCATTTTACACCTGGCCTCCCTCCGCACCCGGATGCGGTTGTAGTTTTATTCCTATTTTACACCGTCCGGGCGGTTTTTTTTCATTTTGTTTTTTTTCATTTTTTTTTTCATTTTTTTGATTAAAAAGTTGATTGGAAAAAATGAAAATGTCTGATTGATTAAAAAAATTTGATCGGAAAAATGAAAATATCTGATCATTTTTTATCGCCATTAAGTCCGTCGCAGGTGGCGACGCGGCGTGGAGCAGACAATTGCCATCGCCGGTTGTCACCAGTGGCCACAGCCGTTGGTTGCTGTCATGTTGACACCACCAATTCAAATGGGCCTAAAAATGGGAAATTCCGTAATAAAAAGTTGGACAAATGACGGAAGGGAAAATTCGTGTACAAATTTGAACAACTTCCAAAAAATGGGAACAATCAACGGATGGGTGAGAAATTGAGTCTAATTGTAAGTACCGGTGGGCGTAGTTGTGCAACAGCACGGGCAACACCACGTGGTTGTCCTGCAACAGTTCAGCAGCGGCGAACGGAGTCGTCGAGTGGGAGCGATGGTGGCTGTTTGAATTGGGGGGGGGGGGGGGGTGACAACAAAAAATTATACGGTACAACAGCGAAAGCTAAAGGATGACATAATTGCAAAAAAAAAAAAGTTTACTTAAACGTTCCTAAATGACAATAAAATTTTTAAAAAATAAGAAAATTAAAAAAAAATTATTGAAAAACTTTCCTAGCATTTTTTGGAACATTTTTTTAAAAACTTAATAATTCCGACACCGCCTAGTAATGTGCCGATGCCGTACCCCTACAGTACTCCCTTTTTGCGAATTAAATGTGCAGCACCGACCCCCTACAGTACCCCTTTTTGTTGCTGCTGCCACTGTTGGTCCCATTCTGCTGATATTGGTGGTGATGGTTGTTGCTGTTGCTGTACTGCTGCTGGTGCTGCTCCGGCTTGGCCGCCGTTGTCGCCCATCCGTCAACCTTATAAAAAAACAAACATTTGTTGCATTCAAGTACAATTGTGATCCCAAATCTGACGTCATTTCAAAGCATAACAAAGAATTCTTTTATTTTTTTGAAAATAAAACCAACAATTTTCCCGGGGGTTTATCAGGATTACCCGATATTTGCGCCTAATTGTGAGCCTAATGCCATCTGTAAATTCTGGATATAAAAACATAAATTTGAAACCGATTTTTGGAATAGGCGCAAATGTTTGGACATGCACGGTTTGTCCAACAATTTCCCCAAAAATCAGTCTCTTTGAAAATTCGTAATTTTTGTGCCACAAAAATGGGATGGAATTTGTCACCCCCCCCCCCGATTTGCCTACTTCGTCCCGCATCATCATCCGTTGTTGCTGTTGTTGGTTGTGTTGCTGTTGCGTTTCCTCCTCCATCGCTGTGGGCAGTGAGCAGCGCGGCTGGTGGTACTGCTGCTGCTGCTGCGTGTGCCGTCGCGCGGAAAGCAACGACAATTTGCGACCCAACCGCCGAAAGTGTTGCCGAATCTCCTTACTGATCGACGCAGACGAACCGCTGCTGCTGCTGCCCGCTCGTGCAGTTGCTGATCCCGCGCAGTCCGACGCCGACAACGACGGCACACTGCCGGCTGCCAATGTGAGCAATTCTAAGTGAGGGGGAAAAGGGGAAGGAATGGAGAGAATTTGAATTTAAAAAAATTGATTATTTGATTATTTCGTATAGTTTAAAATCAATTTGAACTGGAAAGCCGTTTTCTTTGAAAATTTAGCGATTTTTAATTACATTTTGGGTTACACGATATTTCTTATTAAATTCCGGCAGTTAACAATTTTTTTTTAATTAAATTTTAATGGGTGTTGTGAGATGAGAAAGACCTTCCCGACAAAAAAAGTTCCTTTTAGCACTTTTTAGGGATTTATCCATCATTTTTTAAAATTAACTGATTGCTCACCACTGTTCGGCACTGGTGGCAACATGTAGGAGGAGCACGCGACGGCATCCGGCCCACAGCCGCCATTGCTCCTCAGCGTGCCGTCCTCAAAGTTGGCACCGCCGCCGTTCGTCGCCGCCAGCAATGGCATTGGCACCGTTTTGCGCACTGAGCCCCGGCGCAAGTCCAACCGCACAATGTCCATGTAGCGACTGATCAGCTCCAGCCGACGGTCGTCCGATTGGATGGCCTCAATTTTGTGAGCAATGCGAAAGTCGTCGTTGTCGCGCCACCTGCACAAATTTGGAAAAAATGCAACAAATATTTTGAACATTTCATAACAAGAATTAACGACATTAAGAAAAAAATTTTCCGAATTTAAATGTTTTTTTTGGGTTACATGAAAAATTGTCCCTTAAAAACATCAAATTTTAATTTTTGGATTAATGGGATGTGCAGCAATAAATGCCATTTACATTCGAACAATAAGACAATTTTGGAGCATTAAAATATGGCACGGGTTTTCCGTGTTCCATCAAAAAACATCGAAATCCGCTCACACCACTAATTCGAATAACAAAGGTTGGTACTTGCTGTTTTGTAATAAAACGCAAAATCAAAAAATCAATTAAAAAAGGAAAATGCCGAAAATTTAATTGACTGTCCATTTCAAAACGCTCCCCAAAATTTTGTTTAATGACCGTGCCAAAAAATGCGTCAGTACCCCCTCCCCTCCAAGACGACTTCCCCGCCTTTATTTTTTAAACTGATTTTCCAGTAATTAAATGAGCCAAACCAAGTGAAATCGGGGCCCGGGTCGACGGAGAAATGGACGGGCAGCAAATTGCGGTTTTTGTCGGTGATCGGAATCACTGAAAAAGCAAAATAAAATGGACAATTAATTGGGGGCAAAACTCTTGACCTTGCAGCGTGGTGGAGATTGACTGACGCATGGCGACAAGCGCGGAGAAATGCGACTGGTCAAAACAGAGCAACAGCGGAGAACTGTAAAGAAAGAGACAATTGTGGCACTCAAAATTTATTCAAGAGATGGGGGCCTATTTCGTGAGATTAAATTAAAAATCGGTGAGACAAATTTTTTAACGTTGGTCAAAAATCCCCAAATCCTTAATTAAAATCTTTAGTGTCCAAAGCGCCGCCTGCGACAACCGACGATGAAAGCGTTTGGGAGGCACTGGGCGACAGTGACAAAAGCATTTGACTGTTGGCGCACGGCTCGCCCATCGGATGGCGCACATCCTCGTAAATGGCGGACAAAAGGTCGTCAAGGGGACTTTTGGAGGTATCAAAGCCTAAGCATTTGACAGAATAAAATGAAAATTAAAGACGAAAAATGAAAGGAATAATAATTTTATACGGAATTGAAAGTAGCTAAAAATTAAATTGACCATTTTTTGGAAAATTTTTCAGAGAGAACCTGAGAGCACAAAATGGGGCGAATAAGTGCGACAATGCCGGCAAAAAGTGAGCGGCCAAAATCGTACAACGGCTGCTGTTCAGAGAACAACAAATGATTGCCCATCATTATTTCTGCAAATTAAATTAAATTTTCCAAAAATCCAAATAAAGATAATAATAGGCTTAAAATATACTTTCTCGGCGACTTTCAACTGACGAACAGCGGACAAAATAGGAGAGCACGTTGAGCATGGTGGCGACCAAAAGCCGGTTTTGCCCGACAACGACAATTTTGACAAATTTGGGCTCATCGTTGGCAATGCCAATGCCCGAATGGAGCTCAAGCCACTGAGCCACCGCCGGATTATACGACATTTGTCTGGGGTCAATGGAACTCTAAAGAGCAAACAGTTAATTAATTACAACAATTATAAAGAGCAAACAGTTAATTAATTACAACAATTACATTGTATTCTAAAAAAACTATGAAATTTTCAATGAACCGATCGCGCCGAACAGCAGCGACCGATAAGAGTTACCGGAACATTTGTCCGGGGGTGCCACATTTCAATCCACGCAATTTGTTCATGAGGACGGCCGAAATAGCGGTGGAAAACAGCCTGAAAAGTTTGTTTGAGTTTTTATATTTTGTCATCATCCGCCAACATTGTCCAAATGGCATCAATTTGTTGTCCCCCACTCACTCACAATTTGGTCTCTTTGGTGTTCAACAGTCGGATGGGACGTGACAAATTTGAACAGAAATCGGCAGCAATGGGTCCCTTCATGTCCAAGTCGGCAGAGACCAACTCAAACCTCGTAGATCAGTTGGAAAAACTGCGCTCTGTCCTGGACCGCTTTGTGAATTTGGAGGATCAATCGGTCGAGTTCGCGTTCAATTTGCAAAATGTGTAAAAAAAATGAAGGAACGGAATTCGCCTAAAGCGAATCAGAAATGTAAAAATTGCAGCAACCAATGGACAAACTTGGCAAAATAAGTGCGAATCTGTACTGCTTCCACTCGGCGGATGAGTCGCCCAGCGCACAAGCATCGGCAATGGAGGAACAACTGCTCAGCCGACTGCGATTGCTAAGACGCAACGAAACCGCTAGAAAATTAAAGAGAATTAAAAAGGCAGCCAATTAAAGACCAATAAAGTAGTCAATTTGTGTCCATTTTAGTGGTTAGTTCGAAACTGTTTCAAGGGCTAAGTTCTCTTTATGCCCCCCGCCCCCTCATTGTCAGATTACAACCCATCGTCCAGGCCGAGCTGTGACAGTTGGCGTCGTCGAGTGCGCGACAATCGGTTGGGGGAGAAGGCGCGCAACTCCTCCATTTAGCGACGAATTCCGCACGCGGTTGAACCGCTCCGGCGGCTCACTGCTGGTGGCGAAATTGCGCGAGAAACTCAGGGGAAAGCGGACGCATGAGTTTATCTCGACCTGAATGCCCTCCAGGGAACGAATGGTCGAATAGTTGGATTGGTTGTCCGAGTCGGAGCTCAGACTGCCAACGGTGCATTTGTAAATGTCACTGACAATGAGAGGGACAAAAGCGTAATGAAATTAATGCATTTTTAATAGAGTAGAGCGGGATCGGGACCAAAACACGGACAACTGAGTACAACTGCGTACCGAGGTCCCGGTTTTGACCGGGACCGGGACCAGTCCCGGGTTTTTTCCCGGTTTTCCCAGCCAAAAATTCCCGGTTTTTCAACCCGAAAAGGTCCCGGTCCCGGTTAAGCCCAAAATTCCCGGAAGACTTGCTTGGCACTTTATTTGTTCCCAAAGATTCAAGACCAACGAATTGGAAAAAAACACACGAAACGGTCGAAGAATTACAAGAGTCGGTCGAATGATTAAAGTGGGAACGGGCCAAAATCTCGCCGCAAACAAAAAACTAACCTGAAAACTCACATAGGCTTGGCTAGGCCTAAGCTTTAGGCTTTGTTTTTTAAACTTTTTTATTGTACGAGTTGCCATTGACTCATTGTCACGATCGAAAAATGAATGGATTTTTTAGCTGAACACATATTTGAAATTTCGGGCGGCGAGATTTTGGGGTGCACCCGATTAAGGCACCAAACAAAAATTAAAACCACTCAATTCACATTCATTAACATTGAGACTTTAACGCACGCACAAAAAAAAAATTTTTTTGGTTTTTAGTGTCAACTTTTGTACACGTAGTAGCAGTTCAACCAAACAATTCGAAGCTGTCCCCCACACAACCAACCAACCAACCTGGTAGTCCACCAACAGTTCGGGGCCCTTGAAGTAGCGGGACGCCACCCGCACATTGTACTCCTGTCGGGGATGGTAAAACTCGGCCAGGCCCCAGTCAATGAGCCGCAGCTGGCGCTTCTCATGGTCAATCATCACATTGTGCGGCTTCACGTCCCGGTGCATGATGCCCATGGAATGGCAGTACTCCAACGCCTTGAGCAACTCGTACAGATAGTAGCGAATCTCGTAGTCCGACAGTGTTTGGTACAATTGCTGGACAAAATGGGGGAGGTATAAGCAAATTTTTCGAAGAAAAATTTTTCGGATTCCCATTTTTTGGAATGGATTTTCGTACAAAGCATGGTAACACGTGTTTTGCACTGAAAAGAAGCAACATTTTGGGCCCTACAAATTTAAATTGTATTTCAGCACAATTTCTAATTCCGACGTAACAAATAAATTAAGAAACAATTTTCCATTGGCATTATTGGACGTATCCAATATGCAAAACGGGTACTATTGTTATGTCTTTCTTGCCCAAATATACGAAAAAAACAATGTGCGCGCCAATTCAGTACCAAATGAGAAAATTGCTGCAAGTTTCCAAGGGAATATGGCACAGGAGAAGGTAAAGTAAAGTGAAAATTCCAATTTTCGTACAAATTTCCTCAACAAATTTTGCAGCATCGACACAAATTTCAATTTTTTTTTTCAAAAAAGGGGTTTAGGTCCAACAAAAATTGTTATTCTGTCAAAGCGTGTCTCTCTCATTGTTTCTGTTTTTTTTTTAAATTTTTGTTGATGAAAATGCTCTTTGCCAATGCCAAAAAATTAAATGCCAAAACCTTGAAGTCCGTGTTGTTCACATACTCAAACACGAGTGCCGGCGTTCTGGACACCGGATCTTTGACCACGTCCAGCAGTCCGATCACGTTGGTTCCGCCCCGTAAATTCTCCAGAATTTTGATCTCTCGCTTGATTTTCTTTTTCTTCACTGGCTGAAAAGGAAAAGTTTTTTAAGTCAAAATACTAAAATCTATTAAATCCAAAATTAGAAATTTTTTGTACTTATTTTTGTCTGTTTTCAAGGGTGTCCTTTTTTAAGGGCAGGGAAATATTGGAAAATCTTCACAAGACAAGGCGCATACCGAGACAATCGGAGAAAATGCGTCACTAAAAACCCCAAAATTTGCACGGAATTTTGCATTAAAATTTTGGTTTGGCCTATGATGCAGGAGACTTGTGGTCACTGACACTACTCACCTTGAGTATTTTGATCACCACTTTTTGTTCGGATGGCACCATAACACCCTCAAACACTTCGGAGTATTTGCCACGGCCCAATTTGCGCACCAATTGGTAGTCGTCAATGTTGCCCCATCCTAAAATATGAATTATGAGCGCTTTTTGAGAAATTTACGAACCCTAAAATGTTTGGGAATCGTTTGGAATTAGTTTTTAGCGACTTATTATATAAAAATTTTGGATTTTGTCAGGATAAAGAGTCAATCATGGAATTTTTGAGAAAATGTATCCGGGCGTAGAAAAAACCAAGAAAATTCGGTCCGTTTTCACCCTTCAAAACCCAACGCTAGAAGACATGAAATGGAACTCGCGATGAGCTCGAGATTAGACAAAGTCGGGATCAAATTAAAACATTAATATCTGTTGAATGCGCAAAAGTTTGGCACACCAACTCGGTTTAAATTTTGGAAAATTTGATGAAAAACAAAAGACTGACGAATCTGATGGCACTCGTAGTCCCAGTATTCACGCGGTTTGTTTACATTTACATCGGCATACACCCGGGCACGGCTTGGCGTTGGCATTCCAATGGACAAATGGCGAAAACAATTGAGATGAAAATGATAAAGATGATAGCAACAAAGAGTGTGTTTTATGAGCGATTGGATGGATGATGGCTTAATAATTTGTTTATCAAATTGAATAATATTTCTCTAAAATGGCAAATTTAAAAATTAGGTGACAAATGTACAACAAACTTAGTAACATTCAACAGGACAGGTTGGACATAAATTAAATTGAATTTAGGAGTCAAAATTTTTAAAAAATCCATAAACCATTAAGTTTTTCAAAAGGCACAAAACCGCATTTTATTTTTCAGCGCTATTTTTACTAATTACCTAATAATTTAACAAAAGCTATTTGGAAATTGCCTTCGCTTTCTAAACATGTATTTAGGTATGGTTTCAGTTTATTTTTTGTGTAACAAAGATACCAAACAAGAGAATTTCCTGCTGTACTACATAATTTGGAATTTTGTATTTGTGATTTTTTTTTTGAAAATTAAGAAACATTACGCAAAAGCCAAACCACTGCCATTTAAAATTTAAAGCATTTTCCGGGTGGTGGCTTATTTTTGCCATTGCCATTGGCCTTTCTTCGATTCCTTTCATCTTTAGAATTTTTCGAATCTTTTTTCAAAAAAAAACATTGAAATTTTGTAAAAAAAAATATTTCGCAAATTTTCGCCATTTTCAATTTCCTTTTGTTTCCCTTATAAAAGTGTCCTCTTCTCCCAACTTTGCCTATTTAAGCAGCTCTCTTTTCTCGCTTTCCCCTGTGTCCAGGCCATTCATTATTCATTCTCTTTAACGAAGTACCACAACAACTTCTGCATCCCAGAACATTCGTTCATTCATTCATCAGTCAGTTTTTGCATGCTTTTATCTTTATTTCGCTAAACTGTTGTTTATGTGTTCAATTCAATTTTTTGGTTTATTCATCTGCGCTTTTTTGTTTTGAGATAACTTTAAAGCCTTAAACTGAAAGTGCTGCCAAAAAGTGGCTCTAATAATTTAAGCAAAATGCCTTTTGGTTATTTGTTTAGTGCATAAATAAAATTGTTTCCTGAACGCATAAATTTCAGTAGAGCAACAAACACTTAATTATATTCATTTCACTGATAAAAGCCTAATCCCTTCAAAAATTTCAGTTCATAATGGCCAGACCAAGAGGCGGTGGAAGAAACCCAGCAAAAGCACGCGGTGCCAGGGCAAAGCGTCGCATCGGCAACAAAAGAAAAGCGGCCGCAGGCACTGCTGCAAACGTGGGTTTTATTCTGCTGCTGTTCTATGCAATACATCCATCATTTTTTTCTGTTTCATTTTTTGGCACTCAGAGTGAAAGCCGAAATTTCATCATTGCTTCATTTTGTAATGAATTTTGCCTCCCTTTTCAGGTTCAAGCTGCCGACAGGCGCCCCATTTGTCCGATCTGCTTGAAGAAGATGACCGGAGTCCGTCAGGTGCGCACCATCTGTGACCACGTGTTCCACTACGTCTGCTTCCACCGTTGGCTCAAATATCGCCTGTTTTGTCCCGTCTGTGAGCGCAACTTTCGCACGGAATTGTATCATGCGGGAAACGCCGTGGTTGAGGGAGCGTACGCCGACGGACACGTTGTGCTCCGAACTGATGGTGAACAGAGCAACAGTGGCTAATTGATCATTGATCGGCACTCACCTCCAATTGTGATCGGACAAAAATGATATTAATTGTATATGTACATATATATCAACACTCGGACAATAAAGTATAATGTGTGTTTTTTTACTTGGCATGGGTTTTCTGAATTTTGGGCAGGACAACGTCCAATTCGGCGCACCTTTGTTTTATGGCTTTCATGCCGCAATCGAAAAAATGACTTGCCATGATAAAATCATATGACAATTCTGATGTCAGATTCGTGGTAATACTGGAGAATTGGTGTCCCGGCGAAAAATAAATTAAAAATTTTATTTTGAGTTTTCTAGTGTAAAATAATACGCACGCTGATTAAGGATCTGAGCCCAGAATTCCAAAAATCATTGGGTTTGTCTACAATTTTTAATCGAGTAGTTTATTTTTAAATAGATTTTCATGTAAGAAAAGTCATTCGTGATCACCGACCTAGAAAAGCCCCATAAATTTGTCTTAACAACTTTTCGAAAAAAACTTTTTTTAAATTTATTTTTCGGCGGGACACCAATTCTCCAATATTGCCTGATTCGTGATCAGAACCTTTTTCTATCCTAAAATCACTGTTTACGAAATTTCTATTGGACCACAATCCTAAACAATTGCCCAGATTCGTGATCAGTGAGCGACCACGAAAATCCATGAATGCATTATCGATATATTATGGAAAAATTTTATGCAACCAAAAAGGTACCTAGATTTTTAAGAAAATTCAATTTTCCTCACATTTATTTACACACATATCATATGTGAGATAGAGTAAGTTTAATGTATCCTCCTCCTCCTTTTTCTTCGGCTTTTTATCAGAGATTTACGCCAGAAAAATTTTACTAAACTCAACCAAGAAATTCTTTTTAATGGGCCAAATTCCCTCCCAATTACAGTTTCAGACATAAATGAGAAATACTGCATATTTACCACTGAATTAAAAAAGCGTTTTGATAAAAATGTACCCATGAAATTGCTTAAAACAACTATTAAGAAAAAACATGATGAAAAAATAAAAACTTTAGTAAGGGAAAAAGCCCGAACCCATAGCATGCTAAAAGGAAAAGCTGAGTGCCGTGAGCTTAAAATTAAATATAAAATATTATGCAGGGAGTACAAAAAACATATCCACAAATTATATTGTGAAAATGAAGCTAAATTTATTTCAAATGGAAGAAATTCTCTCTATAAATTTGTTAGAAATCGGCTTAAAACTAACACCGGAATACCAACACTTATTGATGAACAAGGGCAAATTATTTTTCGGAATGAACAAAAATGTATTTTATTGGCTGATGTCTTTCAAAAGTCATTTTTGTACAAGGAAAATAACAATGACTTACTCAGCCATGAAAACCCTAATCAGATCACAGACATTGAATTTAATGTCTATAATATTTGGAATTTATTGAAAAAACTCCCTAGAAGAAATTCGACATCGCCTGATGGCATCCCTTACATATTATTAAAAGAATGCGCATTACCTTTGGCACCCATACTAACTGAACTCTTTAGAATAATTTTAGATTCATCTAAAATCCCTGAAATATGGAAAACGTCCATAATTATCCCTGTCTTCAAAAAAGGAGAGACAGATAATCCCATAAATTATCGCCCCATTTCACTAACTTGTACTTTATGCAGAGTAATGGAAAAAATAATAAAGCTAGAAATACTTAAATTTTTGAATAAAAATCAATTTTTTAGTCCATTTCAGTTTGGATTCCTGAGACAAAGATCCACCACAACACAACTTCTATCAACTTTAAATGATTTTTATATATCGATTGAAAATAAAAGTTGTGTTGATGTAATATATATTGATATTTCTAAAGCTTTTGATAGTGTTCCAATTGAATTACTTCTACAAAAGCTTAAAAATATCGGTATTAATGGTAAGATTCATAAATTTATCAAAAATTTCTTAAATGACCGTTCATTCAGAGTTAAAATCTCTGAACAGTATTCGAACTCAAAAAACATTTATAGTGGGGTGCCACAAGGTAGTGTCTTAGGCCCTTTGCTTTTTCTTATTTTTATTAATGATCTTCCGAATAATTTGCCTAAAAATGTTGGTATTAAAATGTTTGCCGATGATATTAAAATTTATATTGAGCATAAAAATGATAAAAATAGAGAGAATTTATCTTCCGCGCTTGAGGCAATAAATAAATGGTCAAAAAATAATGGACTAAAAATATCAATAGAAAAAACAATGGTCCTTTACTTGGGTGAAAATAACACAAAATTTATTTATTTTCTTGATGGCGAACCATTGCCAGAAACAAAATGTGTAAGGGATTTGGGCATTTTAATTGATCAAAAACTATCCTTTTCTAACCATATTAATAAAATTTTAAAAAATTCATATTTTTCTTGTTATCAGCTTCTCCGAGCGTTAAAAACTAGGAGGCTTGAAACATTAATTTTGGCATATAAAAGCTATATCAGACCACAGTTAGAATACGCCACAGATGGAATCCATTGAAAAAAGAAAATGTCCACAAAATTGAAGCAGTCCAAAAATTTTTTACAAGAAAAGCCTTCAAAAAATGTGGGCTTGTCCCAGGGCTGGAGCGCGCACAGAAAAAAACCGCGGCCGCGCATCGCGCATTCAAATTGCCGCGGCCGCGACCGCGCATCGCGCAAAAAAAAAAACCGCGGCCGCGCACCGCGCATCGCGCATTCAAATTGCCGCGGCCGCGGACCGCGCATTTAAAAACAAAATTTTCAAAAATTTCAATTTAATCAATAAAATTTTCCCAAGTGAAAGTTTTTTTGAAAAAAAATTTGAAAATTTGACTGCACTTTGTTACGAAAATTGCCTATATTAAAATATGTACTCATTGGGGGAGGCATTCGAAGAATTTTTCCATTATATAGAAATTTTTTTTTAAATTTTCATGCGGGGGGGGGGGGAATCTTGGATTTTCTGAGTCCCAAAATTCTGGATTTTTTTTGAATAAATTAACAATCTATTAATTTTTTAAATCGCGTTTTTGTGGGCGGTTCCAAAAAACTTTTTGGGAACATTGTGGGGGGGGGCGGCGGTGCCGATAGGCGCCGCCGGAATATTTTGATATTTTCAGCGAGATTAGTTAACATAATTTGTCAAAAAATGACCAAGGTTAATTTGTGATTTTAGGCTGTTTAAAAATTAAAGAAAAATAAAAGTTGGAATATTTTCTTTATTAATTAAATTTCAATTGAAATAATGTAAAGAAAATATGAAAAAACTTTCTGTTCCGTTGAGGAATTGAACCCAAGAGACAAACACTGAAGGTCAGAAGGTTTAGCCACTACAACACATAAGATTATGGAGGAATACTTTAAATGAAATAAAAAAAATATTTTTTTTTCTAAAAAATTTCTCATTCCTCTCCAATTCCATTCCCTTCTCTTTTCTCACCAGACCCCCATTCTTACCTGTGCTTAAACATGCGCGGCGCACCGCGCAAAAAAAAAAACCGCGGCCGCGCACCGCGCATCGCGCATTCAAATTGCCGCGGCCGCGACCGCGGATCGCGCAAAAAAAAACGCCGCGAATCGCGGATCGCGCATCGCGGCCGCGCTCCAGCCCTGGCTTGTCCCCATGCCGTATGAAAAAAGATTAAAGTTTTGCGGAATTAAAACATTGGAAATTAGGCGCAAAATTAATGATATTACAACTACTTTTAAAATAATAAAAAAACATACACATCTTAAACCATCTAACTTTTTTGCTGTTGCTAAACGGGCTATTCGCAAACCCTTTTTATTACAAAATAGGATATATATTACAAAAACAAAAAATAATTTTTTAATAGGGTTATTAATTCATGGAATTTATTACCGAAAAATATTATGGAAATAAATGACCCCAAAAAATTCCGAGAAATTGCAAAAGAAATAATTAAGCAATAATGCATATTTTCCCCATTGAGAGGTGTGATTTGTTTCATTTATGTCTATTGTTTTTAATTTGACACCTATTCTGTGATTTGACACTTATTTTGTGATTTTTGACTGCCATTTATGTTTTATCTTTATTCTCACTTTTTTCTTTTTACACCACTGTTAGAGTGCATAGCACCTTGTGGTTTTGGAGAGCAGCACTGAAACGGGGGAAGGGGGCTTATGTAGGAAAAATCATGAAATATGTAAATTTTGAAAATTTCGAATCATCGACTTTTAATTCGAATTTGGGTTCGGGGTTCGAAATGGGGCGACTTTTTATTTATGAAACCATCAAATAATCAAAAAAGGCATTTTGCTCAAATTATTAGGACCTCTCCTTTTGGCTCTTATGCAGTTTGACCCCCATAAATTTTTTGGAAGAAAATTGTTTTGTTGTGAAAACAAATTTCGATATTTTGTCGGTGTTTTGTCCACTCTTTCCCGCGTCGCTTTCACCTTTCGAGATGGTCAACGTCGGCACCCAATTTTGACGCAGCAAGATGTCCATAAAAAGGACACCTTGCTTGGTGACGTTCAGGTGGAAAACGGGCGTTTCGAATTTGACAATTGGCGGAGTGAATGGGTAGTCGCGACTGAAAACGATGTCCATGTTGAAGGTGCCTCCTTCGTACGGCGACCCGGGCGGTCCTTGGATGGTGGCCGTCCAATGGTACAAGTCTCTGCCGCCATCAATTGGCGCTGCGGTGCAGCCCATGATCGGTTCGCGGTTCAGCTCCGCCAGTTCCTGCAAATTGATCAACATTTAAAGCATCGGCTGATCAGAATGTTATCATTTCTCCACCTGCTTAATGCACTTAAGCGCCATTTTGCGAAGGACGGACGGACGATGAGAAGCGGCGATGAGGTCGCTTTTGAAGTGCGTTGTTGCTGCACAATGAAGGGTCGACGATGATAAACGCAAATAGTTCTGTTCTAAAAAAGGGAAAAGGGCATAAAAACGTATCACCTCCAATTGTGATCGGACTAAACGATATTTAATTGTGTGTATTGTACATATATGAGAATAGGCATATCCGGACAATAAATATATAGTGTATTTTTAGATGTCAATTTTGCGATTAGCGTTCCCGCGATAATTCCTGATTTTGCAAACACTTTATGCAGTTTTAAGTAGAGATCGGACCGGTCGGTTTTTTACGGTTTTCGGTTTCGGTTTTTGACCGAAAAAACCGACCGAGAAATTTTTGAGTTTTTCGATTTCGGTTTTTTAACCGAAACCGATCGACCGAAATAATCAAAAAACCGAAACAACCGACCGACTTTTTTAATGCGATTTTTAACAGATTTTGTCCAAAAATGAACAAATTTTTTTCAATTTTGAGCAAATTTTTAAAGAAAATTAAGGATTTTTTGGGTCCGGTTGTGCAGATAGGCGCCGCTGGGGGAAATTTTGAGAATTTTGCCCATATTTTTTGCAGATTAAACGTTAAACCCAGGGCTCTTATGAAAATTTTCAAAATCAACATTTTTG
Organism: Heterodera glycines; assembly: GCA_004148225.2. NCBI lineage: Eukaryota > Metazoa > Nematoda > Chromadorea > Rhabditida > Heteroderidae > Heterodera > Heterodera glycines. The sequence goes on from CP049713.1 coordinate 1,592,347, forward strand.
TGGCGCACTTTTTTAAATTTAGTCATTTTTGGACAAATTTTCTTAACAAATCGTATTAAAAATTGCAAATTTTTCCCGGCGGCACCTATCGACACCGCCGGTTGCCTGCCCCCCCCCCCTGTTCACCAAAATTCTTTATAAATATTAAAGAGCATTTTTCTGTTAAAAACGGTTTATTGCTTTTTTTGGAAAAAAATAAATAAAATCAAAAAAAAAAACCGAAAAACCGTAAATTTTTCTTCGGTTTTTTCGGTTTTTTAACCGAAACCGACCTTCTTGTCCGGTCTCTAGTTTTAAGCGATCATTAAAAGTAACCGTTATCAGAAAAAAAAGTTTTCAACGGCTCTCCATTCGAATCCTTATTTTTTAAAAAAGCATAAATTTCTAAAAAAAATAATAATGCCATAGTTGGACAGAGAATATTTGTTATTCAGTATTTACAAATATACATTAATATACATACATATATGTCACAACAAAATTCACACAAATTTGTATGGCATTTTAACTTCGTTTTGCTCATTTTTCTCCTCCGTCCGTCCGTTCCTTTCTTTTTCCGTCGCCGTCACTTCAGAGGCAGCAAAGGCAAATGCATTTGACCAAGCAAAGCACAAGGCAAGCGACCAGGCAAAAGGCGAGCAGCGACACCAGCACAATGGACCACGTGTTCAGTCTGAGGCAACAATCTGAAAAATGTTGGGGGAGGGCATTCGAAAAATGGCACTTTTCATTTCAAAATGGCACTGAATTGATACTCACAAATTACACTAAATAAATTGTCATTACAATTGCAAAAAAAATAACAGTAAAATGATATGGGATTGCGGACTGGGAACCCGCAAAATCTCACGCGGAACCCGCCCCGCTCCGGGCTCTTTTCGTTTTGTCCAAAAGTTGGCCACAAAATATTAAAGATTTATGGCAATCCAGAAGAATGGGGGTTTCTAATTTATTTGAAACTTTTCAGGATTTCCGTTTTCTCGTTAATTAAAAAATAGCTGTACTTTGCCCTCGGGCTTATTAGTTATTAGATTTATTTCAGCAATTCACATTTGTTTTCTTTTTTTTGGGTCATTCTCGCCATGCTACCGAATTTTGTTTTTGCGGGTAAAAATTTGCATTTTTGTTTAAGAAGAATATTTTTAAGAATTTCTTGTATTAGTTGGTAAAATAGTACCGTCAATCCAGATCATTTTTATGATTCGGCGGCAATTTTTATTTCGAGAAATCGAGCGGACGTGCTCGCCGCGGGTGGAATTAAGGTTTTTATTGGGGCTCAGAAAAGGGAAAAATGTTCGGATGCGCCAATCAAATGGGCGCCAGCCGCCAGCCCTCTTTTCTTTCCCTACAATTATATTTTGAACATTTAGGGATCAGAAAACCCATGCCAAGTAAAAAAACACACATTATACTTTATTGTCCGAGTGTTGATATATATGTACATATACAATTAATATCATTTTTGTCCGATCACAATTGGAGGTGAGTGCCGATCAATGATCAATTAGCCACTGTTGCTCTGTTCACCATCAGTTCGGAGCACAACGTGTCCGTCGGCGTACGCTCCCTCAACCACGGCGTTTCCCGCATGATACAATTCCGTGCGAAAGTTGCGCTCACAGACGGGACAAAACAGGCGATATTTGAGCCAACGGTGGAAGCAGACGTAGTGGAACACGTGGTCACAGATGGTGCGCACCTGACGGACTCCGGTCATCTTCTTCAAGCAGATCGGACAAATGGGGCGCCTGTCGGCAGCTTGAACCTGAAAAGAGAGGCAAAATTCATTACAAAATGAAGCAATGATGAAATTTCGGCTTTCACTCTGAGTGCCAAAACATGAAACAGAAAAAAATGATGGATGTATTGCATAGAACAGCAGCAGAATAAAACCCACGTTTGCAGCAGTGCCTGCGGCCGCTTTTCTTTTGTTGCCGATGCGACGCTTTGCCCTGGCACCGCGTGCTTTTGCTGGGTTTCTTCCACCGCCTCTTGGTCTGGCCATTATGAACTGAAATTTTTGAAGGGATTAGGCTTTTATCAGTGAAATGAATATAATTAAGTGTTTGTTGCTCTACTGAAATTTATGCGTTCAGGAAACAATTTTATTTATGCACTAAACAAATAACCAAAAGGCATTTTGCTTAAATTATTAGAGCCACTTTTTGGCAGCACTTTCAGTTTAAGGCTTTAAAGTTATCTCAAAACAAAAAAGCGCAGATGAATAAACCAAAAAATTGAATTGAACACATAAACAACAGTTTAGCGAAATAAAGATAAAAGCATGCAAAAACTGACTGATGAATGAATGAACGAATGTTCTGGGATGCAGAAGTTGTTGTGGTACTTCGTTAAAGAGAATGAATAATGAATGGCCTGGACACAGGGGAAAGCGAGAAAAGAGAGCTGCTTAAATAGGCAAAGTTGGACGAAGAGGACACTTTTATAAGGGAAACAAAAGGAAATTGAAAATGGCGAAAATTTGCGAAATATTTTTTTTTACAAAATTTCAATGTTTTTTTTTGAAAAAAGATTCGAAAAATTCTAAAGATGAAAGGAATCGAAGAAAGGCCAATGGCAATGGCAAAAATAAGCCACCACCCGGAAAATGCTTTAAATTTTAAATGGCAGTGTTTGGCTTTTGCGTAATGTTTCTTAATTTTCAAAAAAAAATCACAAATACAAAATTCCAAATTATGTAGTACAGCAGGAAATTCTCTTGTTTGGTATCTTTGTTACACAAAAAATAAACTGAAACCATACCTAAATACATATTTAGCAGGCGAACGCAATTTCCAAATAGCTTTTGTTAAATTATTAGGTAATTAGTAAAAATAGAGCTGAAAAATAAAATGCGGTTTTGTGCCTTTTGAAAAACTTAATGGTTTATGGATTTTAAAAAAATTTCGACTCCTAAATTCAATTTAATTTATGTCCAACCTGTCCTGTTGAATGTTACTAAGTTTGTTGTACATTTGTCACCTAATTTTTAAATTTGCCATTTTAGAGAAATATTATTCAATTTGATAAACAAATTATTAAGCCATCATCCATCCAATCGCTCGTAAAACACACTCTTTGTTGCTTTCATCTTTATCATTTTCATCTCAATTGTTTTCGCCATTTGTCCATTGGAATGCCAACGCCAAGCCGTGCCCGGGTGTATGCCGATGTAAATGTAAACAAACCGCGTGAATACTGGGACTACGAGTGCCATCAGATTCGTCAGTCTTTTTTGTTTTTCATCAAATTTTCCAAAATTTAAACCGAGTTGGTGTGCCAAACTTTTGCGCATTCAACAGATATTAATGTTTTAATTTGATCCCGACTTTGTCTAATCTCGAGCTCATCGCGAGTTCCATTTCATGTCTTCTAGCGTTGGGTTTTGAAGGGTGAAAACGGACCGAATTTTCTTGGTTTTTTCTACGCCCGGATACATTTTCTCAAAAATTCCATGATTGACTCTTTATCCTGACAAAATCCAAAATTTTTATATAATAAGTCGCTAAAAACTAATTCCAAACTATTCCCAAACATTTTAGGGTTCGTAAATTTCTCAAAAAGCGCTCATAATTCATATTTTAGGATGGGGCAACATTGACGACTACCAATTGGTGCGCAAATTGGGCCGTGGCAAATACTCCGAAGTGTTTGAGGGTGTTATGGTGCCATCCGAACAAAAAGTGGTGATCAAAATACTCAAGGTGAGTAGTGTCAGTGACCACAAGTCTCCTGCATCATAGGCCAAACCAAAATTTTAATGCAAAATTCCGTGCAAATTTTGGGGTTTTTAGTGACGCATTTTCTCCGATTGTCTCGGTATGCGCCTTGTCTTGTGAAGATTTTCCAATATTTCCCTGCCCTTAAAAAAGGACACCCTTGAAAACAGACAAAAATAAGTACAAAAAATTTCTAATTTTGGATTTAATAGATTTTAGTATTTTGACTTAAAAAACTTTTCCTTTTCAGCCAGTGAAGAAAAAGAAAATCAAGCGAGAGATCAAAATTCTGGAGAATTTACGGGGCGGAACCAACGTGATCGGACTGCTGGACGTGGTCAAAGATCCGGTGTCCAGAACGCCGGCACTCGTGTTTGAGTATGTGAACAACACGGACTTCAAGGTTTTGGCATTTAATTTTTTGGCATTGGCAAAGAGCATTTTCATCAACAAAAATTTAAAAAAAAAACAGAAACAATGAGAGAGACACGCTTTGACAGAATAACAATTTTTGTTGGACCTAAACCCCTTTTTTGAAAAAAAAAATTGAAATTTGTGTCGATGCTGCAAAATTTGTTGAGGAAATTTGTACGAAAATTGGAATTTTCACTTTACTTTACCTTCTCCTGTGCCTATTCCCTTGGAAATTGCAGCAATTTTCTCATTTGGTACTGAATTGGCGCGCACATTGTTTTTTTCGTATATTTGGGCAAGAAAGACATAACAATAGTACCCGTTTTGCATATTGGATACGTCCAATAATGCCAATGGAAAATTGTTTCTTAATTTATTTGTTACGTCGGAATTAGAAATTGTGCTGAAATACAATTTAAATTTTAGGGCCCAAAATGTTGCTTATTTTCAGTGCAAAACACGTGTTACCATGCTTTGTACGAAAATCCATTCCAAAAAATGGGAATCCGAAAAATTTTTCTTCGAAAAATTTGCTTATACCTCCCCCATTTTGTCCAGCAATTGTACCAAACACTGTCGGACTACGAGATTCGCTACTATCTGTACGAGTTGCTCAAGGCGTTGGAGTACTGCCATTCCATGGGCATCATGCACCGGGACGTGAAGCCGCACAATGTGATGATTGACCATGAGAAGCGCCAGCTGCGGCTCATTGACTGGGGCCTGGCCGAGTTTTACCATCCCCGACAGGAGTACAATGTGCGGGTGGCGTCCCGCTACTTCAAGGGGCCCGAACTGTTGGTGGACTACCAGGTTGGTTGGTTGGTTGTGTGGGGGACAGCTTCGAATTGTTTGGTTGAACTGCTACTACGTGTACAAAAGTTGACACTAAAACCAAAAAAAAAATTTTTGTTTTTTTGTGCGTGCGTAAAAGTCTCAATGTTAATGAATGAATTGAGTGGTTTTAATTTTTGTTTGGTGCCTTAATCGGGTGCACCCCAAAATCTCGCCGCCCGAAATTTCAAATATGTGTTCAGCTAAAAAATCCATTCATTTTTCGATCGTGACAATGAGTCAATGGCAACTCGTACAATAAAAAAGTTTAAAAAACAAAGCCTAAAGCTTAGGCCTAGCCAAGCCTATGTGAGTTTTCAGGTTAGTTTTTTGTTTGCGGCGAGATTTTGGCCCGTTCCCACTTTAATCATTCGACCGACTCTTGTAATTCTTCGACCGTTTCGTGTGTTTTTTTCCAATTCGTTGGTCTTGAATCTTTGGGAACAAATAAAGTGCCAAGCAAGTCATCAAGGGTAGAGCATTTCGCAGCGTATAAAATGACACAATTATGGCCCAGTTAAATAATGCTCACAATCAATTTTGTTTAAAAAAAACTTTTCACTGCATTTTTTTTATAATTATGTACAATGTGTTCATCCATCCTCCCTCCCCACAGTGTTATGACTACTCGTTGGACATGTGGTCACTTGGCTGTATGTTCGCGTCAATGATTTTTCGAAAGGAGCCCTTCTTCCATGGACACGACAATTATGATCAGGTCAGGTCCATAAAATTTTAAGAAATTTTTGTCCAAAATTTAAACCAAATTTGCTGTTCTGTTTAAGTTGGTTCGCATTGCAAAAGTGCTGGGCACTGATGAACTGTTTGAATACCTTGACAAGTACCAGATTGAGCTGGACCCGCGCTTCAATGACATATTGGGCAGGTCATCAAAGTTAGACAGGGGAATGCAAATGTGGCACCATGACAATTAGAGATCTGGGTTTTGGGATTGTCTGGCCGAGGCTTTTTGTTCGACAGTTGACCAAGCTCGGGTGGTCCGATAAAAAAAGCCCGTTTTACCGTGGGCCAGGGCATGGTATTTTCAAAGAAATTTTTGGGAATAGCCTCGGACGGCCAGTAAAAAACAAAAGTCCGTCCGTCGAGTGCCCGAGCCCCTTCCAATTTCTGATGAAAAAAAAAGGATTTGTCATTCTATAACTCAAATAATTCCATACCCATTTCTTTGATGGAGATTTGTTCAAATTTTCTGAATTTTTAAGAGGCATTTTTAACTGTGGCAAAAAATACCATAAAATTTTTGGAGATACAAATCGGTTAGGTGAAATTTATAATAAAAATCTGTTCTGACTCTTGAAAAAATATGAATACATGTTGCGGCTTCGTTTTGAAATAAAAATCGTAACAGATTGGTAATTGAATTTATTTCTTAAAAACCAAATTTTATTCCCAGATTTTTTCCTTACCAAAATTTTTTTCAAAGCTGAATCAACAATTAATCTCTCTTTTATTCCAGACATAACCGCAAACGGTGGGAACGCTTTGTGCACAGTGAGAACCAGCATTTGGTGACGCCGGAGGCGATCAGCTTTTTGGACCGATTGTTGCGCTACGATCACCAGGAACGGTTGACCGCCAGGGAGGCGATGGACCACCCCTATTTCTACCCGGTGGTGGAGGAGCATCGACAGCAGGCCGCTGCAGCGGCGGCGGCGGTTGTGGCCGACTCGACAACATCGACAGGTTTCTGGGCCATGACGATGGTGGTGTTATATTGTGACTGTTGTTCTATTGCCTGGCCAACACCCGTGAACTGTTCACCACCCTCCCCCCCCCACCCCCTCAAAAAAAAAACGTTCAAATATCGACATTTGCGCCTATGTCCAAAATCGGATTAAAAGTTCTGAAATTTTTTTCAAGCCTTGATAGCGCCTAAATAGCATTAAATTTAAGAAAACTCGTTCTTTTGGTTTATTAGGAACATTAATTCTGTTGTTTTAAAATTTTGTTTTTTTTCAAAAATTCATTGACGATCAAATGATTGGATACAATCAAAAAACATGAAAATTTAAAACATATGCCAACTCGAATTGGAGTAATGTCATATTTATGACATGACCGAATTTTCCCATCACATCTCCCCCCTTAACATTACAGATTTAATGTGCCTTGTGACTGGTGCTGTCGTCGGTGGTGCCGTACCGGCCGGCACTCTCGATGGCATCATTGCTGGAGGCGGTGACGTCGCTGGTGAAGGCATTGGCGGTGCCATTGACACCGGTGGCGGCGGCGGTGGTGGTTCGTCAACGCCTCCAAAAAACGGCATCGCCGCACTGGCGGACACGACATCGCTCAACAATGAACAGCAGCAGCAGCAGTTGTTGCAACAGCACTGATAAAATTATTTAAACACACACACACACAAAAAAAGCAGCTACCTAATGATGATGTTGATGAAATTTTCCAATAAAAAATGAATGAATGAACGGATTTGATTTATTTTGTTGTTGTCGTTGTGTGGCCCTTATATATTCAATATGTCATGGTTTTCTCCTCGTTGTCCTTCCCCCCCCCCATTTTTATACTCTATGTTTTTTTTGTTTTGTTTTTTTGCGTGTGCTCCGCCAGCAGTGCCGCCGGATGGGTGGTGGTCCGTGCCGTGCCGCGATTCGCTTGCGTTGCATACATAAATATATGAATGACCACAATAAGCAATCATCACATAATTTGTTTGTGCCAATTGAACTGCTTGTAGCATTTTTCATTTTGATTTTTTTTTTTTTTTTTTGCTTAAAGCGAATTGTACTTTGCGGGGTTTCAATTACCCTAATTAAGTAAGGGCTGACACCAGGGATGTGCCTAGGTTTCGCCTCTCGCATTTTTTGGCGTTTCGCATTTCGCTTTTTGGCGCGAAAAGCGACTTTTACGCCCCTAAGAATTGGATTAAATTCCCAAAAAATTTTTAAAAATTTTACCTATAAATTGGCTAATTTTCAGTGAAAACCTGTTTATAAATGATCAAAATTTGATGAAAAAAATTTCGCATTTCGCATATTTTAGCTTTTCGCATTTCGCTTTTTTTTCATTTCGCATTTTTCAGTTTCGCATTTCGCTTTTTATTTTTCAATTTGGCCCATCCCTGGCTGACACACATTTGTAATTTCCAATTTATTAATAAATTTTGAAAAAACCTTGGCCTGGGTTTTCAGTAAAAATCCATGGTTAACCAAATTGTGCGAGCTCTATGAAATGAAAACGCGAAATTGGATTTTATTAGCCACAAAATCCCTCTTCCATTTAAATTTTTTCCATAAAATTTGGGAAAATTCCCTGGACTCGCTGCTTCTGTTTACTGGTTACCCTCTCCCCCTCTGTGCTGTGTTCTCTCTCCATCAATATTATATTCCATCGTTTGTCACACATTTTGTTTGCTTCCCCTGTTTTTTTTTTGTTTTGTTTTGCTTTTGTCGTCTTCGGCACAATTGCCGCCTTCTCTCTCTCTCTGCCCCTCTCTGTTTCTCTGTTGTGTCTCCTCCCCCGCCCCAGTCCCTCTCCCTCAGTTTGTTCCGTTGTACTTTTTCTCTTTTTATGATTTTTTTTTCGCCCACAGAAACCACCCATTTTTTCAGTTACACATTATTTGCAACACAACACCAAATATTATAGTTTTATTTGCGCGTTGAAAGTTTAAAAGTCAATGAGAAAAATAAAATGCAAGGAAAAAACACACGCATTTTCCACCATTTTTTTGTGCCATTTCGGTTTCCGTTTCTCATACATATTTGAAATTTATGCCACCATTTTTTGTTTCAATTTGAATTTTTAGTGTTTTGCCAGCGCGGTTTTAATTAAATTTGGATATCTGAAAGCCGACGGACGGATCTCTTCTCATGCGTCGCTTGTCACAGCTGTTTTTGCGGTGCCATTGGACGCCCTCGGAGATTGCGGCGAGTTGTCGTCATGCCAGCAGTGCCGCCACCGCCCGTCCCTTGTACATGGACGTGCAGGCGACCACACCGATGGTGAGGCGGACGGGGGAGGAGTCAATGTACAACTATTAATAACTTTTCGGGAATGTGGTCCTGCCGAAATTTAAAAAATGGCCAGCATCTCTATCTACGCTTTCGGTTTTATTTTTTCGACAGTTTTTCCTGTAATCCGAGGGGATGCCGTTCAAGCGCCCTATTAAAACAAACGTTTTTGTATAATTGCTTGAACCAAAAATTGTTTTGTCTGTTCGATGGCAAACGTAGGAAAATTGCTTCATTTTTTGCTTCCTTGATTTAAAAAAAATCGGACCCTGGGTGAGGAAGGCGATTTGATGGAATTGGTCACTAATTTTTTGGACAATTTGTCCTCGAGGTTTAAAAACTATATAAATGATTGGCCGTCGTGTTGTTGTTGACAATCAATTTCTGGCTATCTATCACCGAATTATGCCCTGATTTTTTCGCCAGGACCCACGGGTGGTGGACGCCATGTTGCCCTATCAGTTGAACGACTTTGGCAACCCGCACAGTCGGACAGTGAGTGAATTTTTATTATTTGAGAGCAGTTCGTCGCTCTCCCCGAATTTTTCTTTCCATTATTTTCAAAAAAAAAATTCATTTTTGAAAAAATTTTCAAAATTTAAAAAATCGGTTCGGGGAGACGTATTGCACGCTTTTTATTATGCCGTACAACATATCAGCCTTTAATTGTACCACCCCCCCCCCCATTAGCATGCCTACGGTTGGGAGACGGAAAAGGCGGTGGAACACGCGCGACAACAGGTGGCCGAACTGATCGGGGCGGACCCGCGCGAAATTGTGTTCACTTCGGGCGCCACCGAGTCCAACAACATTGCGGTGAAGGGCGTGGCACGCTTCTACAAAGTGGCCAACAAAAACCATGTGATCACCGCACAGACGGTCAGTTGAGGGAGGGGAGTGGACAATAAATCGGAGCAGGTCATCCGCCTGAAAATTTTTGTTTAGATTTCCAACCCTTGAAATTTTTTGATAAATTTTGAAATTTTTCTAAGAAATTCTCTGGCGATTTTTGAAAATTTTTATAATCAATTACTAACAAACTGTTTTACCAAGAAATCGCTAAAAAGCATTTTTGAAATTTTCTTAAAAAATTCTAAGATTTTTTTTTTGAAAAATTTCTAACATAAGTGGTTTAAAAAAACTCAGGGGCCGTGAAAATGAAGTACACCCCAAGAAATACGCATTTGTTGAATATTTTATTCATTTTATTAATAAGTTTGAATAAGTTAATGCAAGTCGGCACCGCTGGACTCTAAAATTTCTTGATATATTTTTTTAATTCGATCCAAAAAATGCGCAGAATTGGTCATTTTTGGGCAAAAAATCCGTTCAAAATCCTATTTGTTCGTGCACTGCGCCTAATAATATTAGAAAATGAGGTTTTTGCCAATTGATAGAAAAAATGAGTGAAAAAATGGCAAAAAATTTGCCGATTGATCACTTGGTATTTTGCAGGAGCACAAGTGCGTGTTGGACTCGTGCCGTTTCCTTGAGCACGAGGGCGACTTCCACGTGACGTACATTCCGGTGCAGAACAACGGACTGATCAGTTTGGAGGTGCTCGAGCAGGCCATTCGCCCCGAAACATCCTCGTCTCCATCATGGCGGTGAACAACGAAATTGGCGTGCGGCAACCGCTCAAGGAAATTGGTAAAGCTTTTTAATTTGAAAATTTTTCAGCGTTTTTTAGAATTTTATACACGAATTACTGTTTTTTCCAAAAAAAAATCTAAACATTTTCTCCGCTTCCCCTTCCCTACTTTTTATAGTTTTATAGATCTTTAAAATGCTTTCTTGATAAAAAAATGCTTAAAAGGATGTTTATTTTGTTTTTTATGGGAAAAGCAATTTTCAGTTGGTCTATGTTAAATTTGATTCATTTTTATTGAGAAATTTTTACAACTTTTGGGGAAATGTTGAACAAAAACAAAAATAGGTACTTAACTCCGACAGTATACAAATGCTTCGTATTGTCTGAATTAGGACCCACACTTTAAGGGGAGCTGAAAAACGGTGGTCATCCCTGGACTCGAATTCAGGGGATACAGTCAAAAATTGGTCCCATTAAAAAAAAAAAATTTTTTTAAGGTTCCTAATTTAAAAAAGCACTGGTCTTTATTTTAATGCCTTTTTCTTCCAAACCCAGGCGAATTGTGCCGCAAAAAGAATGTGCATTTCCACACGGACGCGGCCCAAGCAGTTGGCAAAGTGCCATTGGATGTTGACGAACTGAAGATTGATCTGATGTCGATCAGTGGACACAAAATTTACGGCCCGAAAGGTATTTTTTGGTTTAATTGTTTTATTGCAAGTGCAAATCCTGCAAAATTCGTCAAAACAAAATTCTTGAAATTGGCGACCCGTTTTTTAAAAATCCATTAACTTGTATGTAAAATCGAAAAAGTTGCCCCCATTTTTTCCAAATTACCATTTCTTAATCCCCGATTGTGCATATATGGGCACAGCCGGCCCCCAAATTCCCCTTAAATTTTCAAAAATTGACCTAAAAATGCCAACTTTTTCTCCGGCGGCGCCTAAAAATCCCTATTTCTCTAAAATAAATTGGCTCAAAATCACAAAATTTTGCGCCTTTGATGAAAACGCAGCATGGCACCAATGCCATGTTATTTGTTTATTGGTTTGGTTTTTCTAATCGGTTTCCTGGTGATTGAAATTTGTCTGAATTTTACCATGTGTAAATAAATTTCCCCCGCTTTTTCAGGCGTTGGTGCGCTGTACGTGCGCCGTCGTCCGCGCGTTCGGCTCGAGGCGCAAATGTCCGGTGGGGGCCAGGAGCGTGGGCTGCGCTCCGGCACTGTGCCCGCCCCGCTCGCGGTCGGCCTGGGCGAGGCGTGTGCCATCGCGCAGCGGGAGCGCGAGTTTGACTATGCGCACGTGTCGCGGTTGGCCATGCGCCTGATTGACGGCATCAACGCCAAGATGCAGCACGTGGTGCGCAACGGGGACCCGCACGCGTGGTACCCAGGTTGGTTGGTTGGTCGGGTAAATGTGGACATCGGATGGGGACGGCCCCGGGCGTTTTTTTTACCTTTGAGAGAGAGAGAGGGGTTTTCCGAGGAGTGACCGTTAGTTTTCCGCCATCGGCCTATTTTTTTCGCCTGACTATTTTCAAAAAAATAATGGACGACGGTGCAGACGCAAGGGGGAACTAAAAAAAATTAGAAACCGTGACTCGAAATTTGAAATTGAAGCCCGAAATTTCGGCCATCCCCCGTGCCGACATTTGACGCCAGGGTCTGCAATTTTCAATGAAAATATTCCAATTTTTGATAACTTATACATGGTGTCACTCTTTTGTTTAGGTTGTGTGAACCTCTCATTCGCGTACATCGAAGGTGAAAGTCTGCTGATGGCGTTGAAGGATGTTGCGCTTTCATCGGGCAGTGCGTGCACTTCGGCCAGTCTTGGTAACACAAAACGGGCAATGGCAATTTGTGCAATATTTTACAAAATAAAGCCTAATTATAAAACTAATTAGGCCAAGAAGCCTAGGCCTAGTCTAACAATAAGCCATTGTACGAGTTGTCATGACACCAAAATGCAAAAACATGCTGAATAACAAAAGGCGAAACAATTGAAAAATTTTTCAGAATGGGAAAATTTCAATTTTTTCTGCATTTACTTTTTTGTGATTGAATTGTAATTAATTCGCATACATTCTCAAATTCCAAGTTTATGAAAACGTTAAAATTGCATATAAACACTCAAATTTCAATTTGATTATTTCATTTTTTGCTTTCAAGAACCCTCCTATGTGCTGCGTGCCATTGGTGCCGATGAAGACCTCGCCCATTCGTCCATTCGGTTTGGCATCGGTCGCTTCACCACTGAACAGGTGGGTACGAAAACGCATAGATTTTTGGGCATTAATTCGGAAGCACCCATTATTTTGACAGCCCTAAATTTTTTTTTTGAATTTTGACCCCTCCCCCCCCCCAAAAAAAAATGCCGAAATTTTTGTTGATTTCCTGCTAGCAATGTTTATTTGGCACTAACAAACAAAAACAGTTCCAACACTTTAATGATGCCCCACTTGGCCAGGAGGTTGACTACGTGGTGCAAAAGTGTGTCCGGGAGGCGCTCCGTCTGCGCGAAATGTCGCCGCTGTGGGAAATGGTGCAGGAGGGCGTCGACCTGAAGACCATCAAATGGACGCAGCACTGAATAAGCTGCCCATTCTCCTCTCTCTCTCTATTCATTTTTTGTTGTCGCCATTTTGTCTCCGGGCATTTTTAATGGCCCAAAAATATTTGTTTTGTTTTTGTCGTCCCGTGTGATTATTTAGACTAAACAATCACTCACAATATGATGCTCTCCTCTCTCTCTCTCTCTCCTCTCTGTACAAGGGCATAGCATATGTTAAAAAAAATCCAAAATGCATACTCGAAAGAAAACAAATTTTTGAAAACTAAAAATTTTCGGGAAATTTTCATATTTCGGCTAAAATCCTCCCCTCCTCATTTTCATAAAATAAATAATTTGAACATAAAAAAGGCATCCCCTCGGGGGTTTTTGGGGGCTCCTATCGGAAGTAAAAAATTGGCCTATGGCTATGTTCTTTATTCTCCTCAATAATATGCATTCTCTCTTCTCTCGTCCACAGAATTTATTTTTTATTTGCTCATATTTATTTTTGAGTCATTTAAAAATGTTTTAAAAAGGCATGCTAATTACATTAATATTACCGTTTTTCTCAATTACGCTATTTTTTCTTCCTTTTTTTGTTCCTAATTTACATTTTTATTTGCCAAAAAGCAATCGCTATGTTTTCATCCTCCAAAAGTGCCGCAGTTTTGCGAATGCGCGGCGCCACCGGCGCAATGGCACGGCGGTGGAAGGGCGGTGACGAGCAGAAAAATGTGCCGGTGCCGAGCCCCAAAGAAATGGCCCAGCGGCCGGCGGAGTTTGACGAGCTGACGCACACGGGACAGGTGAATCGCCATGGGAAATTTTGGGAGAAAAATGGAAATTCTGTCACTGATTAGCCGGTTTAACTCTAAATTTGGTGGTTTTATTTATGGACATTTCGGCATTATTTACAGTCGTGAAACACTTGGGGTCGTTGAATACGGACTAACATATATTATCCATTTTGGCCAATTCCGATTACTTGAACTCCAAGACGGACCGCCAAAGGTCACAAAATTGACGTTTTCGTTGGGAGTACTGGTTAGAGTTCTGGAATTAGTCAAAATGAGCGATGCACTTTGTTTCTCCCCACAAAATATACATTTTTTTTAAATCTTGTAAATTATACCTAGATTTTTAGAAAAAATAAAAAATTTTGAAATTTTTTTCTAGCAAATCGCTGGAAAAATATTAAAAAATTCGAGTGGGGGAACGAACTGCTCCCCAAAATGGGTGTCAGCTTTAGTTGTTGGTGGCATTTTCTTGGCAAAATCGGTTTGGTCAGCAGGGGAAATCCCCCTTCTATCCGGGATTTAATTAATCCCTAATTTCATTTTAAAAATCCGCCCTATTTTGCCAGGCCTGGGACATTGCCGATTGGCGCCGTTCTCGTTTCGAGTACATGCCGAAGCAAGTGAACCCGAGCATTGCGGCCCATTTGATCGCCGAGCTGGCGCCCGTGCCCAGCGAGGAGCGCGTGGTGCGCTGCGACGGGGGCCACCGCGAGTTGGGCCACCCGCGCGTTTACATCAACTTGGTGAGAGCGGACAGTGCCAGGGGGAGGGGGTATTTACACTAATTAACCCATTGAAATGGAAGCGATTTTCCCATTCTATTAAAGGTGTCTTCAATCATATGTTAAATAAAGGGGGGATCGACGCCTACTTTTTGAAAAGGATCCGTCCGTCCATGTAAATTTGTTCAAAATTTGATTGATTTTCCTTTTCGTTACGACCCCCCCCCCCCCATTCGTCGACTATTTCGGTTCGGCTTTTTTTTTTAATGTCCGGAATCCGCTCATTCCGAACCAAAAAGAGTCCGGCGGATAACAATAAATTGGGCTTTTTTTGTTGTTTGAATGGCACATCATTCCAATTAGATATTATAATTGATGAATAATCATTTGGGGTTGCTTTTTGAGGACAAGCCGGGCACACACGCTTGTGGGTATTGTGGCAAACGTTTCTACAATGTGCACATGACAAAGGCTGAGGTGAGCTGCAGGGCGAATGGAATGGAATTGTGGTGGAACACGAGAAGGGCATTAGTCTGGACACCAGGGATGGCATTCCGAGGCCCCAAAAAAATTCGGAAATCGGAATTCAGACTCCCCAAATTTTTTCGGAAATCGGAATTCCGTGTCATCCCTGCTGGACGCCATTACCGCAAGGGCCTAGCCGAGAAAGGGGGGGGGGGACTCCGAAATCGAACTGGAAAATACTATGCATGTGCCATAAAGTCGCCCGAAGGAAAGGGATGTAGAGACCCCCTTTCACCGGACCAGGACAAAAAGGCGTCGCCGAAACGTCGTCGGGACAAAACGTCATCATGCAAAAAGCGCCGAAATTTACTAAACTTGGAAATTTTTTCAAAGAAAAAATTTTTTTTTAAAGTTTTTTTTAGTTAGTTGTCAGGATGATTTAATTGAGGCTTTCTAAGCTATTATTTTGCACCATCAAATTAAAGTTATTTTATTTTTTGCAGGGATTGGACATTCATCATATTCAAGTGTAGCGGTTGAAGAACATACAGATGGTGATCGGGAAAAAGTGATCGAAATTTCGTTTTGTTTATTTTTTCGCCAAAGCTCGTAATTTACAAGGCAATTATTAAAAAAGCTGTGGATTGTTTTTCATTATCTCATATGTGTCACAAATCGCCGGTCAGATTTTTTTAACGCAAAAATTGGTTTACGGATTATTTAGTCAAAAAGGGCGGGGATGGGGAGGCCCCATTTTGGCTGCTGTTTCAATCAAATTAATCAAGTATTATTTTCCTGTCCATGCATAGACGGCAAAAATAGAATAGAGCGGGACCGGGACGGGAATTCCCGGTCAAAGGATAGTTTAGATGGTACCACACGTTTTTTTAATAATTCCAAGGGGTCCCAGGTTCAAGTCCTCCCTATGTTGTGTGTTAATTTCAATTTCTTCTTTTAAAGAAGAAGGCAGAATTATTTTTTCATTAATAAAAGTTTTCGTGGCAAAAAAAATCATATTCAAAAAGCGTTGGTTACGTACAACATCGACAATTTTATGAAATTTTCTTAGCTTATAACTTGGTGAATACTAGAGCAAATAAAACCATTTTATGCTCATTTTGAAGGGAAAATTCTGGAGAATATTGTAAATTTTATTTGGTTTGGCCTTAAATTGTGGACTTTGCTAAAAAAGAATTAAAATTATTGAAATGTTTGCCCTTGGAAAAAATTTTTCCCTATTGGTAACTTTTTTTGAAATTTTGCATAGGCCAATATTTTGACCCCCTCTATCGGATCCCTGTTTATTTTATGAAAGTTATGTTTTTAACTCGAGATCGGCTCTTGTCTCAAATAAGTTCAAGTTTTGCAAAGTTTTGGCGTTCTGATTACTAAATAAATAATAAACTTATTTGCACTGGGAGCCCAAAATTGAATCGCCGTGTTTAGATGGTACCACACGTTTTTTTTAATAATTGCAATTTTTAAGTCATAATAACACTTGTCTAAATTTAGTCACAAATCATTGAAATATTTAAAAAGGATCATTACTTTAGAGACTCAAGCATAAAAGTAAATTCTGGAAAATTTGAATTCTCGACTTTGTTCGAATTCGGGTCCGAGGTTCGGAATTGGCCAAAAAAATGAATGCCACTTTTTGAAGCATATTTAGACCCAAATTAAACAAAGAAATGCGATCCGGCGGTGCCGACAGAAAAATCCGGGGAAATTTTACAAATTTGGTTCAATTTCTTTAAAAGATTATATCCCAAAAACGAGCATTTTTATTTTTTCAAGGTTCAAAAAATTTTTGAAAAAGTTTGAAAATTTACGCAAGCCCCCCAAAAAATAAATGTACTGTATTGCCTATGACTTTGGCCGGTAATAGTACATAATAAAACTGGTGCCCCCCATTTTTTGAAAAAATATTTTTTGTCTTCAAAAGTCATGAAAACATGTTTTCAACGGTTTTAGGGGTCACTGATCACGAATTCGGTATCCATTTCGACCAATTCCGAATCCAGGATCCGAACAAAAAGTCAAAAATTCAAATTTCCCAAACACCGTCGGCCACCCATTGTTGGATGGTCCATCTTTCCTAAAATTTCACAATCCGTCAATCTTTTGCACAATAAACATTGTCAGATTTTACTTAGTGCATTATTGTGAAATATTTTGAAATTGAAATCGAATTTTTGTTCGAGTACGGGTTCGATATTCGAAATAGATGAATCGTGTTCAGGATCTTCGAAAACTCCGAGTACTACTCAGAATACATAAAACGCCCATTTTTAGCCACTTCAAGTTAAGTGATAGAAAATTTGACTGGCGATTTGTTCAGGGTTTTAGTCAATCGAACACATAGCCTTAATTATTATGAGAATATTGAAAAACAGTGTTCACATTCTTTTATTATGAGTAAATTTGGCGAAAAAATAAAACAAATTTCGATCACTTTTCCTCGATCACAACATTTTGCTTATCACTCTGATTCATCACTTCTCAAATGCTGCTGCTGCTGAACGTCGTCGTCATCCAACAGTTCATCCCCGTCCTCGGCACCACTTCCGGCTTCAACATCGCTGACGCATCCGTCTTCGGCACATTCCCCGTCGGCATTGTCCATGGCATTCCGTTTCCGATGCTTGTCAAAAAAGGCACAGCGCGATGGTTGAAAGCAAAAGGTGGCCAACAAAGAGACGAAAAGCATCTCGACACAGAGCAAAAAGCAAATGTAAACTGAAAGGACAATGAATGGGAATTATTTTTTAATTAAAAAATTCTCTCGAAAATTCTAGTAAAAGTGCCAGAAGATAATTGTGCCACTTTTTCACAAAGTGCCAAAAGATAATTGTGCCACTTTTTCCATGGTGTTCTGCTCACATTGTGCCACCGCCGAAGAGGGCAATTTGGCGGGATCATGCGCTATGGTCGGCACCCTATCGAGAATGCCACATAAGTCGCCGACAAACTTTTGCACGGACCAAAACAGTTGGCAGAAGTCGACGATACGGAAGAGCAGCAAAAAACTGAAAAAATCGAATTTTCCCCATAATTATTTCATTTGAAAAAATGTGAGACGTGCCGATATTCGTGCAACAGCGAAGCGCCGACGGGCACAATTACGTAAGAGCCGTAGGAGCCAATAAACATGGAAATCATAGCAGCAAAATTGGATATTTGGAAGTACAAGTGTTTGCGACTGCTCAGCTCCTGAGTGACAGAATGCCAAATTATGAAAAATTTAAAAAATTGTTTGTTCACCATGAACACGGTGATGTTCAAAATTTCGAGCATAATTCGTACAACCGGCGATTGGAACACGAGCACTTCGAAGCGGCGGAAATTTTCCCTGAATTTGAAAAAATTAGTTTTTTTCATTTCCGAGGGCTTCTTAGATCAGAGAAACAATGGGAGCACTTTTCTGATCAATTTCAAACATTCTTTGACCACTTCCGATCACTTTCAAAACATTTGGTCTATTCGGCGCTATATGGAAAGTGGCCCTTTTTGAAAATTTTTTAAAAAAGTCATGAAAATACATTTCCGGGGGTTTTCGGGGCCGCTGATCACGAATATGACATTCATTTCGACCAATTTCGAACCCCGGACCCGGATTCGAACAAAAAGTCGAAAATCGTAAATTTTCACTTTTCAACACTGAATTCGCGCCGCCCAAGACACATTTATGTAATTCAATGTTAAGGAGACACACTATCCATTTCCAGCATATCGGGGCAGTATTAGGAAAATAGGATAGTGTGTCCTATATAATGTTATTATCATAAATGTGTCTCATAAGTTCTGAGTACCACATATGTCTAGAGATTTGAAATTACAATGAAAATTTACTGATCATAAATCCGGGTCCGGGGTTCGAAATTGGTCGAAATGAATGTCATATTCGTGATCAGCGGCCCCGAAAACCCCCGGAAATGTATTTTCATGACTTTTTTAAAAAATTTTCAAAAAGGGCCACTTTCCATATAGCGCCGTCTATTCTCTGATCAGTAATCCTTTCCAATTTCCATGTAAAACGCACTCTGTCGGCAGAAAATCCTCGAAGCAGATCAACCAACAAGCAAACGGATAAATTCTGATCGAAATTCGCTCGCCCTTTGCCATCAGTTTTTCGCACATCGATTTGCGAGAACCGTGCAGCTGAAATTGGCACCAAAATGAGGACCAATTAGCATTAATGAGTTGAATTGACCGTGTTCATCAAACAGACGAGCACAAAAATGCAGATCATGTAATAGACGAGCGCAATTGCGTATAGGAAAAGTGCCGCCCTCGGCAAAACCATGCCGGTGAAGCCACAAACGACGATCACCTGGAGAGGGGGGGGGGGATATTAATTACTAATTAGGCAAATCAATTAGTTAATTGCCCACCGGTGGCATTAGCACCACCCAGTAGAGTTCGGAGCGTATTTTCTCGTCACTGATCAAAGTGCTGACGAAAATCAGATGGAGTAGGCTTAAGCAGATGACAATGCCGGTCATTGCAGCAGCGCCGGTCATCATCCACAACGAAATGTCACCAATCGCTGAAAATGGGAGGAAATTTGAATTACCAACTCATTTCATTCGAATTCGGGGCTTTTGAATTAGTCGAAATGGGTTGGCATTATTCGCGTGATCAGCAGGGAAAGTTGTTCCAACTTTTAAAAATAGGAATTCTTTTTGAATGCGTGCGTAATTCGAGGCCTATTTTTATAAATTCCGTATCCGATTCGAAAAAAGAAATTCGAATCAATTGATCACATCAACACCGACCATTCATCCATTGCTGTACGTCCGGAATGTATTCTTCGCTTGTGTCGTTGCAGCCTGCGCCTTGGCAGATCCACTGACGAGGGATAAGAGTCATTTTCAGAATAAAAATTTTTTTACTAAATTTTCTGTAAAAGAAAATGCGTCAATTTTCCAACCAAAAATCCTTGCGAGAAAAGTGCTCACAGAAGAGGAAAAGAGGGGAAATAGCACAAAATGCATAATAGGTAAATTCATTTTTGGATGGAAAAGAAAAGAGAAAACAAAATGGAGGAAAATAGCAACAAAAAATGAGGGCATAAATGCAAGTAGTTCACTACCATGTCTGGTTTATATATGTATGTATTTGTGGGTTTGATGTACAATTTAGGGCAATCCTGAAGAATGGGTGTCCCTAATTTTTAATTTTTTTTTTTAAATTTTGGGCTCAAAACCAGTTTTTAGGGGTTTTCGAGGGTGCTGATTACGAACCTTAACTCGGATTTGTTAAATTCCGAACCCGGACCCGAATTCGAACAGAAAATTTAAAAAGTTCGAGTTCGGGTCCGGGGTTCAGAATTAGGCAAATCCGAGTTAAAATTCGTAAACAGCACCCTCGAAAACTCCCGGAAACTGACATTGAGCCGAAAATAAAAAAGTTACACTTCAATTTCGTTTCGGACTCAATGCCCTTACCAAGAAATCGGCATGGCTTTAGAAGTTTATGTGTCCAACCAGTTAGAAAGTGCTCAAAGTGCAAAAGAGCCAAAAAGTCACTTCCGACTTAAAACAGCGGCCGAACTGACAAATAAATCGCGAAAATGCACTAAATCCCGATATGCAAATGGAACTTCTTCCTAGAAGCGTCAAATCAAGCTAAATTCCCGGGACTCTGAAAGTTCGTTTGATACCAAGATGGATTGACTAAGTAAGAAAATGATGGCCAAAGAAAGTGATGATTGGACGCCTAAAGTGCACAAGAGCCCCACCCCTTCCCGTTGGTTCTCCCTATGATAAATGGACAAAGTGAAAACAGTCCAACGGCTCGTCATTCGAATTCGTTTTTTAGAAAAGCCGAAATTTCTAAAAAAAATCATATTTTTTTGTGAGGGGTTTGTTTGGAAAAAACAAAAAGTGCACCAGGATGTCAGAAACAATGTTTGTTATTCAGTATATTTACAAATATACATTAATATACATACATATATGTCACAACAAAATTCACACAAATTTGTATGGCATTTTAACTTCGTTTTGCTCATTTTTCTCCTCCGTCCGTCCGTTCCTTTCTTTTTCCGTCGCCGTCACTTCAGAGGCAGCAAAGGCAAATGCATTTGACCAAGCAAAGCACAAGGCAAGCGACCAGGCAAAAGGCGAGCAGCGACACCAGCACAATGGACCACGTGTTCAGTCTGAGGCAACAATCTGAAAAATGTTGGGGGATGGCATTCGAAAAATGGCACTTTTCATTTCAAAATGGCATTTTTCCATTCAAAATGGCACTTTTCATTTCAAAATGGCATTTTTCCATTCAAAATGGCACTTTTCATTTCAAAATGGCACTTTTCCATTCGAAAATGGCACTTTTCCATTCGAAAATGGCACTTTTCCATTCGAAAATGGCACTTTTCCATTTACGATCCAATTTTTTTGAAAAAAACGAATCCTGAAAAATTCAAATTTTCTTCTTTTTGTCCGAGTTCGGGTAGTTGAAATGGGCCTAAATAAATGCTATATTCATGTTCAACGGCACAAAGAAGCCGAAAAGTGCCACAAAACATTCGCCGTGTGCCAATTTCGTGTGCCGACCTGCGCCACTGTCTCCACAGCACTCGAAATAATGCGCAACGGATGGTTCACCACCTGAAAAAGCAAAAGAAATACAGAAATTGGTAGCTGAATTTGTGTGGAAATCTCACAGATTTTGGCGATATCGGAGGAGACACAAGGAGAAGAAGGAGGCGCCAAATAAAAAGACGAACATCCGGGCAAAAATGGGACGAATAGGAAAAGGACGACGAACAGCGAAAAAGGCATCGGAGACGACGGCATTTTGGAGGCCACGACGAATTAGATGCTGGACAATAATTAATTTTCCTGAAAAATTGCGGAATTTTTGGGATTTTAAATTTATTTAGCTTGGAATAGGCATTTTTTCCAAAAAAATACCCAAATTTAAATTTATTTAGTCCCAAATTCGTTGGCGGACCCGTAAATTGGACACAAAATTCCTCTCTTAAAAAGAGCCTAGGGTAGTGTTTTGGCGTACTAGGTATTTCTTTATAGAGAAAAACAGAAATAAAAATAACGATTTTCGGAGATAATTTTTGAGGGTTTTGCCAACCAAACTGGAAAAATCTTTGTTATAAATCGGCGGCTCATGAGTAGGAGAAGCATTTTCTAAGCAAATGCTAACAAATAAGCAATTTGACGAGTTAGAAAAAAGTTATAGGCGTTAATTGTCATTCGAAAATTTGGTTTTCTGAAGAGACAAAATGTTGGGAGATGGTAATCCAAAATAATTTTAAATAAATCCGAAGCAAAAATATTTTCTCTATTTATATGCCAAAATTTGAAATAAAGTCAGGTAAACGTCTGGAAGTAAATGGTGCTATGTCAATCGACGAAAAGTGCAAAATTTGCCAAATTTTTGACAAATCAACTCATAACTTTTCTCAGACGCAACCAAATTGCACAATCTTGATATCATACGATAGTCCTTGAATTGCATTATTAGATTGCTAAATTTCAAAAATTCATTGGTGAATGCCGAAGAGTCAATTCCATCTTTGCTCATTTGGCTGTATAATTATGGTAATTACGCTTTTTTATTACTCTTTCCCACCAAGACCCATTTGAACAGTTTTCTTGAAAAATTGTTTTAACCAACAAAATTTGAGGGGCTTTTTATTTAATGTGTAAGCTATTGATATTTTGAATAAACAAAAAATGCTTTAAAAAATAATTTTTATAATGTGCAGCTAATTTTGAGCAGGAATGAACTGATTAATTAATTTTTTAGAATATATTAAATAAAATTTAAAAATTACTTTCCTACATAACTTTTGCGCGCCCATTTGGGAATTAGCTTTCTTATTCTCAGAACCCTCACCAAAATCTTGAAGGAATTGGTTTCGAAACAAAGCCATTGTACGTGCCTATTCCTATTAGCCTTAATATTTCCTAATCGTTTTGCCTACGAAATGCGCCTACAAAACCATTGCTTTTGAGAGGCTTAAATTTGTGAAGAAAAAAAGCTCAGAAAACTCGGTTCTTAATAAAAGCCAATCTGATGCAGAAAAATTCTCTGTTTTTATTAAAGTTTGCTTCACATGTTTTAAGTTTGAAGTTAATTAACACAGTTCTCCCATATATATAATTGAATAATTTTTAGGCTTGTCAACAAATACAAATTTACAACTTCTATTGATTTTTGCGAATTTTTAATATTAATTTCGTCACCAAAAAATCCATTGCCAACGCGCACATACACACACATACAATGTCACCACTAAATTATAATATTTCAATGAATCTGAATTTATTTTTTTTATAAAATTTATTTTATAAGATAGGTAGAAAAATGATTTATTCCCTTTTTACGATTAAAAAATCGGGTTTAAAAAATTATGAAATTTTGCGCGTTTTTTAAAAGTTCAAAATTAATTTTCACTGGGTTTTTTTCGTAAAAAAGCTATAAAATAATCTCCCTTTTTTGCGCCCAATTCCTTTTAAAATGTCTAAATTTAGCAAATTTACCACTTTTTGAGTCCAAAACTGTTAGCGTACAGTAACCAGGCACAAAACAGACTGACTATTTACACTCAGCAACTATTATCTGAGTGATGTTTTAAGGCCAAAAATTTGCGACTCGAGACCGACAAAAGCCGTGACAGTTTTCTCGAGTCAGGCCCGAGGCCGATTACCCTCTCGAACATCATTGATCGGATTTATTTTATCTTTCTCATAGTGCGAAGGATGCGTGGGGCTCCCGCTTTTCGAACTCGGGAATTTAAGGCCAAAAATTTGCGACTCGCCGACAAAAGCCGTGACAGTTTTCTCGAGTCGGGTTCTTAGACCGATGACCCTCTCGAACACCACTATCGGATCTATTTTATCTTTTTCATAGATGCGAAGGATGCGCGGGATTCCCGGTTTTCGAACTCAGGAAATTTCCCGGTTTTTCGCTTCCGGTCTCGTTCTCCGTTTCCTGGTCTCGTTCTCGGCCTCCCGATTCTTTCCCGTTTTGGTGCTCGGCTTCAGGGCTCTTGCCCAGTCTCGTTCTCGGTTTTTCGGGCTCTTTTCCCGTCTCATTTTCGGCTTCAGGGCTCTTTCCCGATCTCGACTCCCAATTCCCAGATAAAATATCAGTTCCCGTACATACCTAATTCATAAATATGTTTTTAAATGCTCTCTACAAACACATAAAAAGCAGAGCAAAACAGTCTCATTTTCCAAAGAAGCAATTAATTTTCACTAATGAGTTTTGCCTTTTTAAAAGTTTAATTGAATTCTTTAATTAATTGCTAAATGATGACGGCTTTTGTTGTTCTCCTTTGTCTTGTGCCAATCGCCACATTCTTCTTCTGCCGTTCTGCTGGTGCTGACAGCCCATCAAATTATTTGAAAATTAAAATGACTCCGTCCCTTGCTGGAGATGACCAACTCGAATACATTGTAAAATTCTTTTTAATAATAAAAATAATTAGGGCTTCGTTTTTTAGGCAAATGCCTAAAATTTCAGCGCAATTAATACGCACAGAAAAGCACGAAAAACGCATTTTCCGCTTTGGGGTGTCTACGATGACTTTTATAATGCCAAACTTTGCCTATTTTGGACTTTTTGTGCTTAATGCCGAAATGCCTGTTTTTGTGCCTATTTCGCCATTTTGGCGCCTTTTTTTAGGATTTTTGGAAAAATCCTTAACAAAAATGCAATTAAAACGAAAAATATACCCCTGAGAAGAGCCGAAAAAATTTCATAAAATACACGCCTAAGAATTGAAACAAAAAATGTTCACAAAATTGGTCCCCAAAATTTAATCATTTTTTCTTGATAAAAGTTTTTGGTTTAAAAATTTGTCCTTATTCGAAAAAAACTTTAAAACAATCGAAATATATAAACAAAATTAGTTTTGATTAGTTTTTTGACATGGGATTTTTTTTTTTTTTGTATGGTCTCCTCTGAGCCAATCTGCCCAGTAAATTTTAAAGCAAAATTTTACGAATTTTTATCTTACAGTAGCCGGCAATTACCGAATGCCGCGGTTTACTGTTAATCGGATGAAAAAATGTCCTTTTTGGTAGAAATCAGGGATGGCACAGAATTCTGAGTTCCGATTTCCGAGGTTTTTGGGGTCGGAATTCCGACTTCCGGAAAATTTTTGGGGCCTCGGAATGCCATACCTGGTAGAAATGCCAGGCAAAAAAAGCATTTTTGACTCTATTACCACATGAATTTCTCAAAAATTTTTATTAAAAAGTCATAGGCGCGTTTCAATTGTGCCATGGTATCATATCGCCGATATATATCATATCGCCGATATATATCATATCTGCGACGCCGTCATACGCGGCATACGACTTTTCCTATGATTAATCATATGCGCGTTTCAATTAACTCCCTTTTCTACGTATATGCCGTCACATATGACACCCCTTCCCTTGTGCAAATCATATGCGGGTGTATCCGCTCCGAGGCGGAGACATGCCCAATCGTATGAAGGATAAAAGTTCATAAAAAACTTTAAACTTGATCGAAAATTTTCATTAAAAACATTTTCTAGAATGAAACCTCTACATATTATCGAATGATAAATAAATTAAATTATTTTCCCCAGTTTATAAATTTAAAGCGTAAATCGAAAATGCTTAAATAATTTTATTTATTTTTGGGCACTTCAAAATTAAAATTTTTTTATAAATGGGATTTAGCTATGCTAATTTTTTTTTACAAAAAGTTTATTTTTATAATAGTAAAATATATTTGTTATTTGCCCTTATTTTCTACAACTAAAAAAAGATCCAAATTTAAAATATTTTTACGGAAATAAAATTTAAAAATGTTTCTTTTTTAAATTTTTGTTAAGTTTTTTATTTAAATGACCTAACTCTCATTAATAGGTCTTTATTTATCCCAAATTCGGTATCATATGTAGGCATCATATATAGAAATCATATCCTGGGATATGACCCGAATTGAATAGGCCTCAGCTGCGCTGCTCCCAACCCCAATAAATTGTTTTTTTTTCTCCGTCGGCACTTTCCAAAATTAAATTAAATTAAAACTATCTAATTAAATTTTCCCAGGAGCACGACATTTCCCCACGTTGTCACCACCGAAAATAAAAAAAAAATGATTTGCTGAAAAATTTTTCAAAAAAAAATTCATAAAAAATTTCTAGGGATTTTTTTCTTGAAAAATTCAGTGGGGAAGCCCCTTTTTCACAGTTTGAGACCAGCTGTCCTGCTCCCAACCCCAATGAAAAGCCGCTCTTCACTACACGTGGTGCGGAATTAATGGGCGATGGTCAGTACATTATCAATGTTGGCACGGACGCGGAAAAGTGCCGGCGACCGTACAAAATTGCCATTTCCATTGTACACAATGAGCAGACAAAAGTGGCGGACAGTAAACATCTATATTACACATGGGTGAGGAAAAGGCTGTGTGTTTTGATTTGTTGATAAGAAAAATAAAAAAATGCGGCGGCGCCCGGTGGGAGTCGAACCCACGGACCTTTCTTTGTAAGCCGTGCTAAAATCTCGAACGATTGAGCCACGGGTGGCATCCCAGTAAATGGTACCTACTGATTTGGCGTAGCATGAGTCATTTTGCTACTGTCCCATATTGTCACAGTTTTCCTATTTTGGCACAGTTTCCCTTCTTTGGCATAGTTTACCCATTATGGCACAGTTTTCCGGTTTTGGCACAGTTTTCTCATTTTAGCACAGCTTTCCCGTTTTAGCACAGCTTTCCATTTTGTACCGCGTTGGCACAGTTTTCCCCTTTTGGCACAATTTGTTTGGTTATTGTCCTGTTTTGAACCGGTCCGTTTTGGCACACAACACCTTTTTTTGTCACGAATCATTTTTGGCACTTACAGAAGCCGTTCACGACCCATTCGCCAGCAGACTTGGTTAGCCGTACCATGCAAAAGTTCAGTATTACGTTTGCCAATTATTTCAAATTGGTCATTTTGCCGAATTTGGCTCCGGCCGCGGCGGCATTTTCATTCACCAGCGACCGGAAGAAGGCCGAAGTGTTGTACCGGGTCGACGTGTATTGCGCAGACGACAACCAGGAGGTGTTTTTTAGGGGATGCAATTTGCCCTTATTTCTCAGATGCGTCGTCCTTATTTTAGTCCATTGTCCTTATTTTTTAGTCTATGGTAATTTTTGCACAAAACTTTCGTGATCGGAAAATGCGTCAGTGAACCAGAATTTCTTGAAAAAAGAGATACGGTAGTATTATTAACTAGATACGGTAGTATTATTATTTTGTTATTAGCGGAAATCATGAGCGTGGATTGGTATGCGAATAAGCTTACAAGAAGCCATTTACAGTACACTTATTTTTAGGAATTCGGTAAATTTCATAAATTTTTTCCAATTCTTTTTTGAAGCTTAAAAAAAACAAATTCAGAACGAACTTTTTATACGGTTTTGACTGTTTGTAATACAATACATAATGCTGCTGTACTTTATTTTATGTACTACTGTATTCCTGACACATTTTCTGGGAGTTTTTTTCCTAAAATAGCCTATTTTGGCACAAAATCTGTGCAAAAAATGCGTAAAATTTTCCAAAATTTCTTCCCGGGCAGTGCCTATTGGCACGGACAAAAATGCTAATTTTTGGGACATAATCTGTCTAAAAAAATTCAAAATTTCGCGGCGCCGGCACCGCTGGATCAAATTTCTTTATTTAATTTGTTATCTAAATATGCGTCAAAAAGTGGCACTTTTTGGACAAATCCCTAAATAATTGCATCCAAAATATTCAAAATGGTAAGATTATTTGAAAATTGATTCTTGTTAACATTTATTTTTTTGTTTTGTTCATTAATATTTAAATGTTTTTAATTGAATTTTAAAAATGCCATTTTTAAACGTTTCTTTTTCTAGAAATCGTCTCGAAAAATTATCCAAAGTCCCAGTTACTGAACAAAATTACGGGAAAATTGCAAAAATCTGTAACCCGTAACTCCAAAACCCCGTAATTTCCGTAATCCGTAATTACGTGCAGCTCTGTGTGTGATATCCTTAATTTTTATTTTTATTTTCGGAGAAACCTCTGTTCAAAACGTACACCCAATCGGAGACAATGGTGGTGCTCGACAAGGACACGGAACAGTGCCGGAGAGTGGGCAGCGAAAATGCCAATCCCGAGTATAAGCTGAGGGTGTGGCCAATTCGGCGGGAATGGATCGACGTGAAAAATATGGTGGGATTTTATAATAATTGTTTTTGTGCTACAGTAACGCGAGAGGCGGATACAGTATGAGAATTATACGTAGTCGTATAGAGAGCGAACGGATACAGTAGGACAATTATATGTAGTCGTATAGAGAGCGAGCGGATACAGTAGGACAATTATATGTAGTCGTATAGAGAGCGAGCGGATACAGTAGGACAATTATATGTAGTCGTATAGAGAGCGAGCGGATACAGTATGACAATAATATATATTGTAGAATAGGGAGCGAGCGGATACAATTACTAATAGAAGCGAGCGATACAGTATGACAATTGTACATGATCCAATAGAGAGCGAGCGGGGAATACAGTATGACTATTAGGCATTCAGGCTTCCGACATTTTTGGGGTCGGAATTCCGGTTTGAAAAATTTCCGGGCCTCGGAATTTCAATTTTCGAAAAATTTTTGGGCCTCGGAATGCCATCCCTCGTGCCAATGCCAATGCCAACAAAACACTCTGTCCTCCCATGCACAGCTTGACCAGCCCGAGCTGGTGGTGAAGGTGGCCATCCGGAATGGGGAGCAGTACGAGCTGAGATTCCCCACCTATTTCACGCTGTTCATTTGGCCCGAGGCAGAGGATGGCAAAGTATATTACGTTGAAGTTCAACGGCATGGCCATGCCGACCAAACGGAAGCCGCGGCGAAAACATTTCGCACATTCACTGCGCACAGCGCACTAATTTTGTTGGCCGCCGAAACGGAGGAGGAGAGCACGAAATACGACATTTTGGTGATGCAAATGGACGCGACAGATGCGGCGGATGTAAGGGGGGGGGGGATTTTTATAATTATTAATTTTTAATTAATTAAATCAAAATAGTTTTTGTAAAAAAATGGGTAAACACGGGGGGCCGGGATGAATTATTTTTAATATTATTTTTAAATTAATTAAATAATTAAAAATGTTTTTGTAAAAAAGGGGGGCCGGGGGAATTATTATTATTTTTTAATTTTGAAATTAATTAAATAAATAAAATGTATGTTTGTAAAAAAAATTTTAAATTAAATATAGGTATTTTGATTTATATGGGGAGAAAATTTATTAGTATTTTATATCACTTAAAGGAAGCAAAAATTTTATGTATTAAATAAAATTTAACTTCAAATCAAAATATTTTTAAAATTAATTTGTTAGGGAAAATATTTTTTAAAAT
This sequence comes from Heterodera glycines, assembly GCA_004148225.2. NCBI lineage: Eukaryota > Metazoa > Nematoda > Chromadorea > Rhabditida > Heteroderidae > Heterodera > Heterodera glycines. The sequence goes on from CP049713.1 coordinate 1,621,825, forward strand.
TATTATATTGAATTTATTTTTTAATTTTAAAATTTATTTTCATTTCAATTTTTCTTGAAATATTATTTTTAAGCAAAAAACTAAGTTTTATCTTTCTCGAGAATATGATCATTTTGTTAATTTGCCCTAAATTTTAGAAAATTAATTAATTATTTTAATTATGGCATTATTTTTAATTATTTAAATTTTAAATTTTTACTTTTTTCAGATATCAGTTACAGATTGTGAAAATGAGCGCAGCGAAAGTGGAGTGACCATTGATAATCGTGGCGAACATTCTTTCCATTTCATCATTGATGAAGAGGACGACGAAATGCAGCCAATGGAAATGGACGAAGAAGAAAAAGCGGACGAAGTGCAACAGGGGGAGGAGGTAAAAAGGGGACACAGTGAAAGGGAGTACTGTAAATGGAATACTACTGTAAAAGGGAGTACTGTACATGGGGCACTACTGTAAAAGGGAGTACTGTACATGGGGCACTACTGTAAAAGGGAGTACTGTAAATGGAATACTACTGTAAAAGGGAGTACTGAAAATGGGGTACTACTATAGTGGAAAGTCAATCAATCGCTACTGTATTTATGAAATATTTCTACATTTTATTTAATGAATTTCACTTTCAATGGGGCTTCAAAAAGCAATTGAAATGAGAAAATAGGCATACTGTATTTTGCTCGACCATTTTTGACTTCAAGTAGGCCCAAAAATTGGAAAGGTAAAATAATGTAAAGGGGGTACTTTAAATGAAGTACTACTGTATTGGAAAGTCAGTCACTACTGTATTTACAAAATGTTTTTAACTTTTAATGGATTTTAATTTCAAAGTGGCTTCAAAAAGCATTTATGTATAAAATACTTAATAAAACATACTGTATTTTACTCGACTATTTTTTGGCTTCAAATAGGCCTAAAAATCAGAATGGTAAAGTACTGCAAAGGGACACTGTATTTTATTGTTTAGCGACCACTGTATTTAATTTACAGAACATTATCGCATTTTATAGATGCCTAAAATCAACTGAAATTGTAAAATAATATAAAATGATACTGTAAAATTTTACTGTATTTGCTAATTGTAAGATATTTATTTTTTAAAAAAAATTAATTTTAATTTTTTTTTGCCAGGAAATTTCTAAATTAACCACTGAATTAGCGAATTTGAGTGCCGACTTTGAATGTTTCAAAAATGAAATGAAAATCTTGCCAACATTGATTGATGAGACGAAAAAGGCAATGGAAGAACTCGGATTTATTTATGCGGAATTTGATAAAATAAACGAAAAAATAGACAAAATAAAAAAGGAGAAACAAATGAACAAAAGTGGACAAACCAACAAAAATCGACAAATGGACAAAGGTGGACAAACCAACAAAGGTGGACAAATGAGCACACCGAAAAAGAGGAGACAAACGAACAAAGATGGACAAACGGGCACATCAAAAAGGGGACAAATGAACACTTCAAAGAAAAGTGGAAAAATGAGCACATAAAAAAGGGACGACACAAATGAACATGACAAGAAACTCAGAGACAGACAAATGGATAACAATTTTTAGGGTGACAAAGTGTCGACAAAAAACTAAAATGCTCTAACAATTTTCTTTTTATTATGTGCTTTTTATTTTATTATTATTATGATGATGATGATGATTATGATTGTTTTGCGATCCGATTGACTGATCCTGACTTTTTTGAACGCACATAAATGTTATTGGAAAAATGATCAAAGTGGGCAGAAGAGAGGCTTAATGGTTGATTGATCCGGGAACTTGATCAGGCGAAGAGACTGATCAGTTGGGGTAGAATTTAATTCACTAAAAATCACTATAAAGTCCAGTTACTGTAGGTTTTGTCCAACTACAGTATGATCATTTATTATTTATTTAGCTTAAATATTAAAAAAACATCAATTGGCCACATCAGCAGAATGAGTTTCTTCTTATGCATTTTTTTTTTAATTAACGAAAATGTAATAAAATTATAAATTCAAAATTTTTCAAATTTTTCAATTTGAAAAAATTAAATGTGCGTTTTATTGAACGAAATTATTAATCTTTAGGAATATGTTTTTAAATAATAAAAATAAGCAAAAGATAGTAATTAAATTAAAAATATATTCGAAATTTCCCCCATTAGCCATTTTTAACGATGCCCTATTATTAACAGAAATGGCATTTTTGACAAATTAAAAGGGGCGATATGCGATACGATTCCCACAAAATTTCATGGCTGGGCATCATTTCTAAGTGCCATAAGCAAAATTGGATTTTCGTAGATTTTGCAGACCCGATAATTTATTTTAAAAAATCAAGTAATTTTCTGTCAGCAACCCTAAAATTTCCCCATGTAAATTTTTTAATTTAATATTTTCATTTTTTAATGTTTTTTTTATTTTAAAAAATTTCTGTCGCTAATTTCATCCTTAGCGACGAAAATTTAAAATTTTATGATTCATCTGTTTAAATATATTTGTTCGATCAAAATTCACTAATAAAGTGTGAAATATAATTGAAGTATTGGGAAATCCAATAAAATAAATTTAATTTAAATAAATTAAATATTTAAATTAATTCTTATTGACTATCTGAAAAAGGAGTCAAATGGTTATTTTTGTAAAAATTCTCAAAAAAATTGTGAAAGTTTTGAATTCGATAAAAAAAGTTTTTACAACAAAAATGAATTTTTATGAAAAAGTACCTATTTAGTTTATGTTTTAATTTTAATTCTGAACAGTTAATTCATTATTTAAAAACATTTTTTTCATAATTTGAATTCAAATTATTTAGTTTTAAAAAAAGAATAAAAATATGAAATAAAAAAATGTAAAATCAATTTATCGCTTTTTAATTAAATTTCTTCCTTCCTATGTTATAAAAAAATATTTTTCAATATTTTTCCTCATTTTATTTCATAATGCCATCGATTTGAATGAAAATGTAAAAGCTTTTATTTCATTCATATCATTCACTTAAAATATTCAATAAAATATAAAATATAAATTATTATTATTTTATTTTATTTTTAGCGATTTTACGATTTTTCTTTTTTTTTTACATTTTTCTTCAAAGTGCAAAACTTTTTAAAAAATTTACAAATTTAAAAAAATTCCACGGCACACACAGAAAATATTCACTAAAAATAATTTTTTTTTAATTTTAGAATTTTTGCGATTTTACTATTTTTTTCTGAATATTTTTTGGCATTTTTTTACAAAGTCAAAAATTTACAGTTTTTTTTAAATTCAATTTTCATTAATTAGAAAAATCAATTCGAAAAATTCGGAAAATGGTTGCATTTGCTTCTCCTGCTGTTGTTGTACTGCTCGTAATCGTGCACTGTTATGCTACGGGCCCCGAAGCTTCCATGGAAACTGTTGACAATGCGCCACAACCGCAAAAAAATTCATTTGAAACGTTACAAATGGTAAAAAAATACTGTAAAAAAATTTGGTAAATACTGTAATACCAGCAGAATTTCAGAGGTTTTTCATAAAAACGAAAATTAATTAATAAGTTCGTTTTTGTAAAAATGCCATTGTAGAACATAAAAGGTAACTCGCCCAGTGGGACTCGAACCAGGGTTGTTTCGGGTTACCCGAAACCCGAAACCCGGCCTTTTTCTCGACCCGAAACCCGATACCCGACCCGATGATTTTTCGGCCGACCCGACCCGATATTTTTCTCGACCCGGAACAACCCTGACTCGAACCCACGACCCCAGCAATCCGTGCCGTGCTCTAACCAACTGAGCTACGGGCGCTACTTTTATAGGTTCTCTCAGGTCCTTTATCCCACTTTCTCCCACACTCCGTTCCTTCTGGCATCACACCATTTATTGCACAAAAAATTGTCGATTTTCCACCCAATTTCTTTTTTTTGACTACATATGGCCGGGAATAAATATAAATTTTGATACAAATGCCAAAATTTAAATTTGTTTTACATAAATACCCGAATTTCCGAATTTTCATTTTTTTTTTGTCAGCAAATTGACAGCTTAACCAAAGAGTTGGCGGAAAGTAAGAAAGAGTTGTTGGAGAAAGTGCGCGAGATTGAAGAGCTGAAAGAATTATTGGCACAGACTAAAGAATATTTTGAAATGGAACTCGAAAATATAAAGGCAAAATTGGACAATCCGAAAAAGGGTGGACAAATGGCCGACGACACTCCATCAAACTGAGGGCAGACAAATGGACGACAGAAGAGACACTTTCGCGGTTACAAAGTGTCGAGCTAACCAAACTTTTACCATTTCCATTTTTGGCATATCATTATGATTTGTGATGACACCAAAGCACAATAACGTCAGATCAGTGATATGACGTCACTTTTTCGAAAATTTAATTGAGACGGAATTTGGATGATGTCATAGGGTTTTATTGAGACAGTTTGATTGATGATTACTTCACATCATTGACGTGACGTCAGATCAGTGATATGATGACGGGAATTCAAATAGCCCCTCCCAAGTTTATGATGACTGATTCTGCAACGGCATAAATGTTATTGGAAATACAGAGAGTGATCACTGATCAGAATGCATTAAGGGACTAATGAGGACTGAATTGATCAGCGAAAAAAAACAATTGCAAAGTTTTTTTTTCCAAAATTTACATAATTTATTAATAGAGTGCTCAGTTTTCAGCACAAAAAAACACCGAATTTTCCCAAAATAAGCATGAAAAAAGACAAAATCAGCACAAAAAATTGGAAAAAATTATAAAAATTAAGGAATTAAAGGCATCAAAAATTGAAAAAAGGCTTCAAAAAAAACGTTTTTTTGCTCCCTGATAATAAAAAACCCCCCAAAATAGGTGCAAAATGGGAATGTGAGATATATGATTTTAAAAATCAAAATTCTTGACAAAAAAATAAATTAAATAAATTTCGGAGATGAATTTTTGATAAAATTTTTCATTTCTTAACGGTGTATTTTCTGAAAATTTTCGGATCGCTTCTTAGGGGTGTATTTTTCATCATTTTTATTGCATTTTGTTAATAAATTTTTTGAAAATTGCTGAAAAAATTTTAGAAAATTCTTCAAAATGATAAAATAGCACAAAAAGCACCAAAATGCCAAATCAGCACAAACATTAAAAAATCGAGAAATCAGCAAAAATCAGCATGAAACCATTTCAATAAATAAATAAACAATTTTTTTTTTCATTTTTTGTATGAAAATCTCCCAGTTTTCAATCGTTTGCGGTTCCGGTCGTAGTTGGATTGGTTGCATATTTCTGGAAATTTTTTAGGTGAATTCTCAACAAAAAAATAGCTCAAAAATCATTTGCGCTCAAAGGGTGGCGCCGAAAAATTTTACGGCGCTCAAATAACCTCTCGCGCTGAAAAGCGGCGGAGACGCGCGGCGCGCCCGGCCCAACATTTTCCATCGGCCAATTGCGCGCGGCGTCGCGCGATTTTTCGCAAATGTTCCGCGCGACAGCCGGACGGACAGAGTGATCCGGCTCCAATATTTACTCACCGCACCGCAGATTTTCCCACCCATTTGAGAGCCATTAAAGGGCCCCCGGGTGGACGGATAAATAGGGAAATAAAATGCTCAGTCCGGTGGCCAATTGGTCTGCCCCACCCCTCTCAGCAGACCGTCGTCGTCATCATTCGGTCAACACTTTTCTCATACTCTTTTCCTGTTCCTTTTTTTCTTTTTCCTTTTCCTTTCCTTTCTCCCTTTCCCTTACATTTTTCCTTTTCAACTTTTCTTTTTCCCTTTTTTTCTTTTCCTTTTTTTTTATTTGCACTGATTTTAACGATCCGAATTTAGAAATTAAAATTTGATCCAAAATTAATATTTTTGGTGAAAATCTGTTTACAAATCTCGCAACTAAACTTTCAAAATTTTCCCTGGCGGTTTGACACCGCCGGCAAAAAAAAAAAAGTCAAATTTTCACTATGAAAAAGTTGAAAAAATTACATTTAAATTAGATTATTCAATTATTTAATCTTTATTCTTACTCTTCCCCATCCATCTGATCAGCACAGATCACCTCTGCTGATCTTTTAATGTATACGTTGTGTCCCTGATCAACTTTTTGATCACTTCCCTTACACCCCTTCCCCGCCACCATCTCTGATCACTAGAGATGATTTTCCCTTTAAGAGAGAGAGGCTCTTCTACTGTTAGTTGGTTGCTGTTGCAACTGATCACGATTTTTTATGTGTTTGCCCAACCCCCCCCCCCCCATTCCTTATGAGGTAAAATGCGGGGGGGGATGAATGGTTGGACGAGGAGTGAATGACGACTGATCTGGAATTGGAATTGTGGGGGCGGGGGAGGTGATCAAAAAATTGGGGGGGGGGGCGGTGATCAAAAACTTGTGCATTATATGACAGACAGCAGAAACAGACGAAGACGGAGGACACCAGCAAGTAACAGCAGAACAACATCATCATCATCAGCAGGGTGATCGACGACCAGTTTTCTTCTTACACTTCCTTCTGTTTGGCCCACTTTTATTGTTGCAAATGGTGCCCACTTCCCCCCCCCCACCAAAAAAGGGGGCCAAATTCGAGACAAATTTAGGTGAAATTGGCGCCTTTTTGTAAGTGGGCCAAATTCGAGACTAATCTAAGTAAAATTGGCAGGCGCGTTTTTTTTTGTAATCCTTCATTTGGCGTAATGAGATTTTTATGTCATTTGTGGTTTTTTGACCTTTTTTATGCCTAAAATTCTATCGCCCAAATGCTCACTGCTATAAAAAAACCCCTTTTTCTTGTAAGCCATCGTTGGCATTGTGCCAAACTTTTTTTTTTGTAAAAAGTTTTAGCGGCGTTCAATTGCCATCCACCAAATCCAAAAGCTTTGCTGTTGCTGCACCTGCTCCATCCCATCCCACCCATTCTTTGTCGCTTTGTTTTGTGTGTGTGTCCATTCAAATCGGTCGGCGCGGCTTTTTGCTGTTTTACGCCGACTCTTTCTTTGTCTTCTCCATCACCACCCACCCACACAATCCGATCCGTTTTATGCTAATTATGCAAAATCACTTTTAACCCCCCGGGGCAGGGGGGCAAAGTCCGTCCCTTTTTCTGCCCCGGGGGGATGACGACGGAGGTGCCGTCCTCCTCCTCCTCCTCTGCCGTTATATTCACTGCTCCACCGGTGCCCACCACTTTATCTGACCATGTCATCTTTTGTGTGTTTGTCCCCCGTTTCCCCGTTATGACTTTTCTTTGTCGTCGCCCGGGGGCAAAGGCAAATGCAAATGGATTACATATAATTACACTCCGCTGAATGCCCCCCGGGCGGGCAAGCGGCCGCTAAGCGCCCGGAGGGCTAACCGATCGGACACAGCGGCGGAAAGAGAGGAGTTGGCGAAGCGATCAGATAAATAGATGTAAATTGTGCTCTCGGGCGACGCGGGGGACGGGAGTGGGATAAAATGGGCGATTATGTGCCCCCGGGGGACAGAGGGCACCACCGCCTCCATGAAGTCCGAAGATGGACTGCGACTTGCTATTACTCGTCGAATCGAAGGACGGTAGAAACGAGGGTTGAGCAGTTTACGACATCGATGATGATCGACGGAATGGGCTAAAAACACGACAGCAGCAGGGACGAGGGACGGGGGTGGTACTGAATTTAACGGGGCAGAATTGGGTGGAGTTGGGCGCGGTACGGATTTTATTCACACGACGGAATGGGTATGGCAACAAGAGCTTGGCATTTTGAAAAAAGTCTGGGCCTGGCCTGGATTCCATATTGGACCTGCTGGTTCATTACAAAAACCCAGGAATATCCAGGTCCAGGAAAAATCCAGGCTTGACGAGACCTGGATCAAGGCCTGGACCTGGATTTTTTAAATTTGTTTAAACTAAATTACAACGTCTAAAATCAACCTTAATTGTTAAAATACTTTTAAAATCTATCATTTATCAATTTAATAGAAGTTGTTGAACAGGCGACCAGTGATTTTTAAAATATTTCAGTTGAGAAAATTGCTTAAAAATTTTAAAAATTTTTATTTACCAGGGTATGAGGGTGCCAAATTTGCCAAAATTTCCTCTAAAAACAACATTTTCCATTTCGCCCGCAATGGGCACGGCATATTCCCTGCTGCTGGACACAGGCACGCAGTCTAGGCTAAGGCTGGACTGATTTGGCACCGGCACATGGTTGTGACGCCCGCCGGGACTGAATTTGCCGGGCTGGCACAGACAACGAACTTTTGCCCCCAGGCGTGGGGGGGGCGGCGCGGGGCGGGGGCATCACCGTTTTACATCATTTTAACCGATCCGATCGGCAGAAGGAGCAACAACGACCCCGGCGACAACATTTACCCCCCGCCCCCTCCCTTTTTCGAGAACGGTGTCATCCCATTAGCCGTGCTTTGCCGATCGGTCGGTGCTCACTCATAGCCCCGCGGGGGGCACGCACACTTTGTCCTCCCCCGTTTATGTGCCCTCCGTGTCTTCACCCGCCCCTTGGGGGATAAAGTCGAGAGTTGAGTCGAGAAAAATGAGGGCGGGACGAGAATGGACGGATTGGGGCGTTGGGGGGGGGGAGGGAAATCCACGTAAATCCCGCCCCAAATTTATTTATTTTTTTATATCACAAATTGTCAAAGCGATGACACAATTTTTCCCTGAGGGCGGGGGCGGGGGCTGACAAAAATCTCGTCATCCTCATCAATTTTCACAATTTCAATCCCGACAATCATCATTTATTCTCTCGACTTTGTCCGTCCGTCCGTCCGCCGGCGCCCAATCATTTCGACAAACAAAAGGGCGCCGCCGCGGGGGTTGCGGCGATGGGTGCTGATCGGCTTCGGCTTCTTCCCCACCACTTTTTTCAGCTAACATCCCCCCGCAGCGAAAATTCAAAAATTCTTTCCTTTTTTGTAACAATGTGGCCGACCGATGGTCAATGCGTTTGTTGTCTCGTTATGATGGTGGTGCGGGTGAAAATTTTGTACAACATAATGCCAAAAAAAGGGAAAATGGGCTTGAAATTTTTTTACGAATTTTCCAATTCATCCCCTTAAATTTACTTTTTTAAAAATATTTTTAAATTGACATTAACTTTTTTTATTGTCAATGGAAGAGTTTTCACATTTTTTGGGGCGGGAAATTAATTTTTGAGTTCTAAGCCTTTTTCGACTGAATTTTAAGCAATATTTAAATTTACCAATTTTTTAGGTTTATCAAGCTTTAACCCTGGTTTTTAAGGTGCTTTTAGAATGGGGCCTATGCTTATTTTAAATTTATTTTTAATTACTTTTTAATTTTTTTATAAATTTTTTAAAATTATTTTTCTAAATTGAGTAACTTTTTAATGCTAATGAAAGAATTTTCACAGTTTTTGAGATTTTTTGGGACTGTAAATAAATTTTTGAGTTTTTTCAACTGAATTTTATTTTTATCTTTAACAAGGCATTTACCCCGATTTTAAGATGCTTTTAGAATTGGTCATATGCCTATTTTAAATTCATTTTTAATTACTTTTTCCATTTTTTGATTCTCCCTAATTGTACGCGTGTAAAATTGAGTTGTTAGTAAATAATGCCCAAATTATGTGATTAAATTGATTGAGTGGCAGAATCTTTCTGCTGCTGGTAATTACCGAATTTTTCACAACCAACACAAAAAAAAAATTTTAAATTTTCCATTTTTTTTTATTTTTCACATTTTTTCGGCGCCAAATAACGCAACATAAACATAAACATGCACATTGTGCTTGGCTTGGCTTGAACCACGCTCAACAGCAGAATTACGCCCGGGGCAGCAACTGCCTGAGTGAGTGGCGGCGGCGCTTTACGCCCGGATGGCCCCCGGGGGCACAAATTGGCGGCGCGCGCCAACCATTTTTGGCCCCCGCGGCCCCGGGGCTATAAAGTAATTGGATTAATGGGAGGGGGGACTCTGCATAATGGTTGCTCTTCATCATCATCATTAGTGGGTGGAGGGACCGTCGCCCTATGGCCCCCCGCCGGGGGCCCCGCCCGCCACCCCCCAAAATTGGGCAATAGGGGCACCAACCACTTGCTGCTCCACTTGCTCCCCATTGACAAATCCCCCCCCCCAAATCCCTCATTATCCCCAGGCAACAACAACTAACTGCTGCCCAACAAATCCCAATAATAATTAGGCTTTTTGTCCACTCTTCGGCTGAATCAGGGGGGAAAATAATGGAACAATGATTAAGCATGCGATTTTGGGGTGGACATACATTCAGCCTTTTTTGGCTGTCCGCTTTTACGTGTTATTTTTGTGTTGGATTAGCCATTGCATTTATTACCAATGACTTGACCACGCTTAATTACGAGTTAAATTAATGCCAGATTTGGTCAAACAAAATCTTGGTACAAAATTTTGCCCGAGTCCTTGACAAGGACTGTACAGTTTTGGTTTGGGTGTTTTCTCTCAAATTTTGAACAAATGCTTACCAAAATCTTTTACTTGGTAAGAAATTCATCAGGAGCTTGGCCATCAGGGGCTTCATCGGTTTCAATTTTCCGTGCCAATGGTTCGAATAATGGCTTAATCAGCATAATTTATGGGTAACTTTTGCCAATTTTGGTATTTTTTGGCTGGGGGACTTGTGGAATTTTGAAATTTTCGTGACCGGCAAATATCTGAGTTTCTTGAAAAACGCGATACGGTAGTATTATTATTTAAAAAATAAAATCAAACAATTGAAAATTTCTGAACGAGGTTTTTACACAATTTTGGCCTTTTGTAATACAATATACTTAATGCTATAGTACTTTATTTTAAGAATATCGTATTACTCACGCATTTTTTGGGAGCCGAAAATTTTAATTCATTTTTTGGGATTCTTAGCCAATAAAAAGAGTCCCTACTGATGCTTGATGATTAAATGCCTTCAAATTTGGCACCTTTTTTTTGGTAAAATCTGACAACTTAACATTTAAAGCTACGCTTCAGGATCCTAGATTTTCCAACCATGACCATTTTCCGCTCACAAAACTTTCCATATGCAAAATGCCCCCTCGGGCGATTGTTCATTTGCCAGAAGTGCCCCAATTTTATTGGCGTTGTGCCATCACTGCTACTGCTTGCTGTCTCATCCTTTCTTCCACCATTCAAATCGCCATCCAATGGCATCATAATTTCTTTTCCATAAAATGCCCCCGGGCGATTTCACCGTCTTCCCCCTTCCCCATTTAATCATCGGCTTCTCATCGTCGTCATACCTCGGGGGCGATTTGGGGGGGGGGGCTTTGTTGGTTCTTTCATAACGCCCCCCCCCCTATGCCTTTCACTTCCAATTTCCAGGTGACCCGGTTCCCCTGTCGCTGCTCTGTGCCCCCGGCTTTCTCTCCCCCCCCCCCCCCGGGGGCAATGCTTTTCCAATCCCTCAATTTTTATGAGTCGCGCAATTTCACCCCCCGGGGGGTTCCGATTTCCGCCGATGCTCCGCCATGTCTCTTTTCTCTGTCTTCCAAATTCCAATCGCTTATTTATGTATTATATTTTTTGTTTGGCCTTCCATTTTCTTGTGAAATATGTAATGCCAATTCGTTAAGGATAATTTTCAGTTACCCCCCCCCACTCTTCCCTAAAATTTCATTTTTCTAGAAATTTTTTACGACTTTTTACCTCTAGGGCCTCCCCTTAGGGCCATTTATAATATGAAATTCAAAAAATAAAGGATAAAAACACTGAAAAATAATTTAAATTAAAATTAAAAACTTATGACCAGTTAAGTGTTTATAATGATCATTACGGATACAGCTGATTTCCATTTTCCGTTTTATGATTTTCTAATAGATTTTTTTTTACAGATCGCAGCGCAAATTCGTTCCCCAAAACTTTTGGATTTAGAAAAATCCTCCGTTTTGTTTCTTAAATTGAAAAATTGGGTTCAAAATTTCGGCTTTGACACCCCCAGCAGTTTTTTGTTTGCTTCTGAGTTTAAAAAATTTGTATTTTGAGGTTCACATTTTTCTAAGAAATTTGACAAAATTCTCGAGTCAATTTTAAATTATTATTTTTTTAAATTTTTAGCCCTTTGCCATTTTTTACGTATAAAAAATTCCGTACACAAAAAATCGCCGCTTTTTCTCCGCTTCTCCGCTCTGCTGTTGTTGTTGTGTGTGCAGTTTCATGTTACCATTTTTTGCATTAATTGGACAGCGAATTTGACACTTTTATTTTATTCCCCCGCAAAAATTGGGGGCAATGCGACAAAAAAAAGCGGGGGAAAGAAAAGAAAGCAATTTTTGCTGCTGTTTTTCCCCTGCCGGCGGGGGATGGCATTTCTCCCAAATTTGTATCCACAAATTTACTGCTAATTACGTTCACTAAAACAGTAAAAATTGAATTTTAATGCATTTTAAATTTAATGTTTTTATTTTAGTAATGGGATAATTTGGGGATTAAAAAATTGGATTTATAATTTGTTCTTTCTATACATCAAAATTTGTCGGGGATGGCAGTGTAGAAATTTAAAAATGTCGGGTTGTCAAATCCTCGTAATGGAGCAAATTTTTATAAAAAGTCGAAAAATGAAAAAAAATTTTGCGAAAGCAAAAATCTGAAAATTCTTTTAAAGAAAATCTCATCTAATTTGGAGATAACAAGAAGACATTTGTAATTTCCAGAATTGGGTCGGGGTTTAACCCTAATATAAACCATAAAAATTTTTCAAAATTTCATATTCTGAATTACAAATGAAAATAGGGCTCTTCTCGGCTTATTGTAAACACTTTCATAAGAATATACTTTTTCAATTTGTAATAAATATTTTCTATTTAATTTAATTTCCATCAAATTAATTAATTGAAACTCAAAAATTGCATTTGTCCGCGCTTTTTGTCCCCCCGGGGGTCGGTCGCCCCTTTTGGTCGTCGCCACCGTTAAATGACCGCCGGTCACCGGCGCCACCATTTTGCGCACCAAATTTGGTGCTTAATGTAAGCCAATTTGCGCTGCTAATGGTAAGTGCCGGCTGAATCGGCCGGCGATTTGGGCTGATCATTTTCTTCCCCCGGCCCCTCCGATCAGTCGGTGCATTTTGTGCAGCAATCTTTCGCGCATTTGGTCACCCGTCAAAATCCGATTTTGTAACAATTTTCTTAAATCCATGAACTCATTTTTGGGGATAAAGCATTGAAAAGACCCAATAAAAAAATTGAATTGTACTCTCTGGGCTTAACACCAATTCAAAAGTATATAATCAATCAAAAATTATTATTCCGAGAGCTTCGGCTGGTACAAAAGCCGAGAGAGTCTCGAATGAAGCTTAAACCCGAAATTCTCGGTTCGTTTATAGTAGTTTTACCTTTGAACTTGGCATTCTAGCTAGAGCCCGGTGTGGACGGGATCCCGTACGAGATTTTTCGGGGATCACAGTCTGCGCAAACGCATTTTTTGGAAATTGCGGGACTGTGACTGGATTAATCCCGCGGGATTCCGTCCCACAAAAATTTTTTGAGTTACAATCACACAGCGGGATCAGCTAACTTGAAATTTCCGAGCTCTAACTAAAGCCAAAATTTTCGGCACTTTTGCCGTCATTTTTCCAAAATTTGGTCATTTGCCACACTTACAATAATTAGCTCTGTCCAAGTGAGTCCCCATTTTTACACAGTTCACTCCCATCGAAAATAGCAGCCCCATCCCCAAACTCTCACAACGCATATTCCCCCCCCCCCGTGCCTTCTTTCCATTCTCTTAAAACTTTGTTCCTCAAGTACCCCCCCCCCCTCCGGCACCTCCAAATAATAATTATTACTTTTAGTGTTGCCCCTCAAGGTGTGCCCCTCCCCCCCCCCCGGGGGATGGGTCCCTCTCACCCTCTCTCTCTCTCTGTCTGTGTGTCCATCCAAAACTCGTCAACTTTGTCTGTCGCGAGCGACGTCCTTCGACTGATATGAGATGAATGAGTGACCCCCCCCCCCCCCCATGCCCAAATTTCGTCCCCTCAGTCGCCCCGGGGCGAATTTTGGCTGGGGACGACGGAGTCCATTTGGAGGGGAGAAGAAGCGGCTTTACATATGTATATACTTTACCATCCACAATTGGCAGGCTTCCTCTTTTGTATGTATTGTAATTTGTTGATGTCTGAAAAGGCGTCACTCAAAAAAATGGAAAAGTGGCAAATTTTTGGGTATGCCATAATTGGTGGATGTTCAATTCCAAATTTTCAAATGCGGCAACTTTAATGGCGACTGATTGATCAGTCAGTCCATGATCTAAAAACCGATAATCCTGGACCAACAGGTGAACACTCTCCTTGGTCAAACTAGCAATTCCGGCCAGTCTGATCGATTTGAAATGATTATTCAGCAGTTCCTTTGTTTATTTGCTCAGTGACTTCTTTCCATTTTCGGAACACTAATCAGTTCATTATTCTTTTGTTTAATGATCAGTGACTTCTTCCCACTTTCTGAACACTGATCAGTTGATTATTTATTTTTGTGACCGATCAGTTGCTTCTTACCAGTTATTTCTTTGTTTTGAGACTGATCAATGGGCTTTTTCCCATTCCAATCACTGATCAGTGTACGTTTGCTGTCTCGCTTCTCTCATTAAACCATTTTCCCAGTTGGCATCTCAACAACTAGCAGATTAAACGATTAATCCTACCTTACCCGAAATCTCCCGTTTGAATTTTCTGATCAGTGATTTCACGGCTTTTCTCCTCCATTTTCCCCCACAAATTTCACCGTCCGTCCGTCGATGCCATTAATAATAATGAAAATTGCATATGCGCATGCCTCTTCCGCAACAGCATTTTCACCATTTCATACGCAATGACAATGATGATGAATGGGGCACCGATTGGTGGGGGGGGGGGGATAAAGTAAGAAAAACGGAGGAGAAAAGCGAAGGGCAACGGGTTTCTTGGGCTACGGGGAGGACGGTGAGGGGGGGGGGCATTAATTTGCAATTTTCAAAAAAAAATCCCATGAAATTTTGGGGTAGAAAAATGGTGAAAGGGTTTCCCTAAATCACGAGGCGCCCTTGATCAGTCAGCAGCTGATCGCAATTTTGTAACGACACTCACTTTGTTGATCGATCAGATGAGTTGGGCCGGTTGAAACATATTTTGGCCAACTGATCACTTCATTTTGGTTTTTCCCTTAACCAGCAAGCACCCTGGTGCTATGTCGTTCTTTAAAAAACCATCATTATGAAAATTTTTGTCGAAAAATTATTTATAACTTAGCTCATAAGCAACCAAATTTTAAATTCTTGATATCATTCGATAGCACTAAGAGTTCTCTATCAGTCTACAAAATTTCAAAAAATTTCGTTAAGTTTCAAAAGAGTTAGGGCTAAAGATGCTCGAAAATGCTCGAAAAACAAGGTTTTTTGAGTTCCTCTAGCCATAGCTTTTTTGAAACTTAACGAAATTTTTTGAAATTTTGTAGACTGATAGAGAACTCTTAGTGCTATCGAATGATATCAAGAATTAAAAAATTTGGTTGCTTATGAGCTAAGTTATAAATAATTCTTCATCAAATCATAACGATGGTTTTTTAAATAACGACTCCGCCCCAGCACCCTGATCATTTTGTTGCTTTAAGTATTGCAAAACCTTTCAGTTTTGATCAGTTAGATCGGGATTCCTGACATATTATAAATGGAATTGAAAAACTTTAACCTGGTTCCATTGATATGTAAGCGATGTTTGATCGTCGTCACTTTTTGACCATCAAAGAGTCAACCAATTTAAAAAAATATTAAAAATTTAAAAAATAATGATATTTTCTACGTGTAAATTTATAAACAATTTTAATCAATTTCCCCGTCGGCTTTTCACTTAAAGAATTATCAGCGGCTTTTACCTTTATTAAATAGTCAGAACATGATCCGGCTTTTACTTTCGGCTTCCTTTCCCATTTCGTCCGCTTTTCCTCCGATCACCCATTCCATTTCGTCTCTTTCCAACACGGAAAGTGATCACATTTTTTGATCAGATTTATTCCTCCCTTCCCCGTTAGTCCGCTTTTCATCCCTTTGCCACAATTTGTCGCCGCGCGGCTTTTCATCGTGGGCCCGTCACCTGGCTTTATCCCCCCTCCCCGCCCGTTGGCTTCCTAAATCCCCCAATTTTCCATGTACCCCCTCATCTCCCCTCGGGGCACTCACTCCGATCCCATTTATTATTATTACCCCCCTCCGGGCGAGTTGTAAGCATTTATTTGTTTTTGTTTTTAAGCATTCCCCGCAATTCATCCATTCATTCACTTGTCATTCGTTCCCATTGCGCACCCAATTCAAACGGCGCCGGGGGACCAAAATGCCCTCCGGCAATACGCAAATGATCCGGACGGATTATCCATTCCCTTGTAATAGCCGGATCCACAAAAGCTGATCATTGATGGTGGCTTTTGCTTTTGTTGCTGCACTAATCAGTCCGATTTGTTAGCGCTATTGTTTAAGAGGGGAAAAAGCCATTTTTTAATTAACAATGACTTAGAGAATTTGGCAATTAACGGGGAAAACACTAAGCTGAGACAACAATTAGTAGGATTTTCATTTGAAATGCTAATTATCTAATTAATATATTATTATAATTTTTTCTTTCTAAGCCCTCCGGGTTTTTCTTTATTTTTAATTTTTAATTAGGTTGAAATTTTATGCATTTTTATATGAATTCCTTTAAACTCTTAATCAAAAATTTTTATTTTTTAACTTTTTGGCACAACTTTAAAAATGTCTGCAAAAAATTGTTTATTAATTTGGTATTTTAAAGCCTTATTGTGCTTATTTTTGGTTTGATTTTTAATTTAGGGCTTTTTGTTTTAAAATTTTTATAAATTCATTCCCGAATTTTTTAGCCCCCAAAGCTTACAATTTAGAATTTATTTGAATTCAACATTCCCCCCCCCCAATTTTTAGATCAGTTTTTTATTTATTAGCAGAAAACTTTTGCCGTAAATTAACCAAAAATTATGGAAATCGCATTTTTTTTACCTACTTCCCTTTGATCATTTCCGATTTCCCATGCTTTACGGTCGGTCGATCATTTGTCACATTTTATTCTATGATCAGCCATTTTCGATGATCAAATTTATTCACAAATTTAGTTCGGTTTTTACGGCCTCCCTCGTTCTTTCTATTCTTCTCGATCAGTCAAATTTATTTTTTGTACTAATTTTTGTCATGCTTTTCCTCTGATCACCTTCTCTTTGATACAGTGGCCCTACCCATTTGCCCAGCTTTGATTATTCCCAATTTTACGGGAGCCTTCCGGTTGACCATTTGTCCCATTTTCCTCCGGTCACTTTGTCCCCCCCCCCCATTGTCCATTTGTCCATTCCGGTGGATCTTCCGCTTCTTCTGTCCACAAATGGCTCCTCACAAAAATAATATCATCCGCCGGCTGGCAGCAGCAGCAGCAGCTGTTGAAAGAGTGTGGATATTTTGCCTGCCACCCGCTGTGAAAGTTGCCCACCCCCCGGGGGGAAAGAAATATTTGCTGACACAACGCATGCCTTCCCCCCCCCCCATGGACTGAATGAGGGGGGGGGGCTGGGAAAATTCAATTTGACTCCAATTTATTTATATGTGTCGCTCCAATTTGGGTCAGACAGGCTCACACTAGCTCAGCAACAGCATCTGCAATGGAACTCCACTTACCTTTGAAAAAAATTCTCAAAAGGGTTCAATTTTTCGTAATTTTTCGCAAAAATTTTGGCACGACAAAATTCCAATCATTTTTTTCTTACTGATCAGAATGGTAGAGCCTCCGGGGGGCTTTATTTTTCAACCCCCTCAAAAGTGGACTCTATTTGAGGGGGGGGGCTGTGTTTTAGGGAATACGGTATCTGGTGAGATCAGCAATTGATCAGTTTTAACGATTAAAAGGGCCACAGTTTTTTGAGCATTCATTCTTTGATCACTTTTACGTTATTGTGGTGCCATTGACTTTTTCGATCAGATAAATGCGTCGACGACTGATCAGTATAGCTATTTTATTTAATCCAACAATTTAATGGCCGCCGCTCCTTTCTGATCAGCCTTTGATCACTTTTAGGCTATTTAATCGTTGTTTTTTACTGATCAGCAGCCCCCTATCCTGCTGCTCATTTTCCCGTTCACTTTATGTAATTTTACTGCTTTTCTTTTTTGGAGCCAAAGCCTTTTTCCGATCATTTTATTCCTTTCTCCCCTCCGTCCGATTGGGCAAGAAAAATTTGCTCGAGGCAAGCTTTTCCTCATTTTATTCAGCTCAGATTCACCAAATGTTTGTGCCATTTTAAATGTTTTTCGGGGCCAAAACGGCCGGTACACAAACGGCGGGGCCCAAATGATGGTCCAAAATATTTCTGAGCCTTGGCACAAGCCCTAGACCCGGATTCAGAAGGCACAAGAAGGGCTTTTCTCTCCCGGCCTTAAATTTTTTTGTCCAATGTAATTTTTAAAGAATTTCACCGGCGAGGGAAAAAAATTCGCCGAAATTTGGCATTTTTGGGATATAATTTATGAAAAAATACGCAAAAATTTGGGCCCGGCGATACCGATTTCCCCCCTCCCCTTATTCCATGGGCTGATATTCCTTTTTTTATAAATTCTCGAGACCGATCCCGAACCATAAAACTCGAAAATCAAGCCGTCTCGGTTTTAGCGAAAACCAAAGTTGATTTCTTCAGTTAATCCTGGTTTTATCCGGCATTATTGTCCCCCATGTAAGATAATGCAAAGCATTGCCTGCGGCAAAACTTAAAAAGTGGCCATTTTTCCTTAGGTATGCTTTTCATCGGTGCCGCCCTCCGCACGGGCGGCACAACACAACTTGCAGTCCAAAAGCGTACCCCATCTATGTCCATGATGCTTCAAGTTCTGTTTGCCAATTGTGGACCCATTCCTCAGCTTCTTCCTCGATCAGAGTCCCCAGAAGCATGCCCGAGGCAAACATTTCCGATGCCTTAGGTATTGTTGTGCCTGCGCGGAACCAAACCATGCTTCTCCTCATAGCCAAAGTGTTTGTTTAGTGCTTAAACAGAAAAAACCTACTTGGCCCACCAACAAAAATTTTTCCACCGGTATTTAAAGCCAATGCAAATGCCTCCGGCAAAACCCATTTTTTGCTTCAGGCAAATTTGGATCACGCGAAAGCTTGCCTGAGCAATTCAACCAAAGCAATATCAAATTTAATTTTTTAATTGCTTAATACCGGCTAAACGATAGTTGGAAATTGAAAACTCGGGAATTTGCTGGGTCGAGAGCAGAGAATTCCACGCAGATCTACGGGTTGCGTTTCGGTGTTTTGGACCATCCGGAAAAGCCAGGTTCCGGCAGCTGGAGTGCGGGAGCGCGTAACCCAACTCTGGGCCACAACCCCCCTCCCCCCTCGGGGATGTGTCGATGCATCCATTTCCATTTATTCGTCGCGTCGTCGTCGTCGTTCACTCCCCCCGCCGCCCTCCCGGCGCTCCTCCGCTCCCTTCCTCCTGAAATGGATCCGGTTCCGCGTCATTTGCCTCGTCCGTCTCCGATCAGTGACTTAGTGAGTGAGTTCGCTTCGGCGTCATCGCCCGCCCCCCGGGGGCGACGGACGGCGGCTAATTGCTCTGTTGTGCTTACTTTGCGCAACCTCTCCGCCCCCCCCCCAAAAAAAAGTGTGTGTTGTGTTACCCAAATGGGTGATGATCTCTGCATGATGCTGGTGATGATGATGCACTTCTTCGCTTTCCATCGCCGTCCCCGCCCCCCCCCCCAAAAAAAGGGAGGCAAAAAATTATTATTTTTATTAATAATAATTTTTTTCTCCCCCGAGGCAATTTGAGCGTTTTTTACGTACCAATTTCTTTCTTCATCACACAACAACTTTTGACATATGAGACTAAATTACACATAAATAAATATGAGTGATGGTATAAGTAATTAGCACCGAGCAACAACAAATAAAAGTGCAAAAGCGGTTGCCCCTTGGTTTATAAAAATATTTAAAAATATACTGGAATTTTTTTTATTAAATTTTTAATAATTGGCACAACAATAATCACTTTGAGAAATTTAATCATTTTAACGATTAAATTTGGGGATATTTACTCTTTCGTATTTTTTCCTCCTTTTTAAGAACTCCGGCGAAAAAAATATTTTATTTTTTAAATGCATTATTTCTCTATTTGAAAATGACAATGAAGCGTATATTCAATAATTATTAATAAAAAAAAGATACATTTATTTAATTTTAAATTAGTCGAGGAGACAAAATGCCAAGGAAGCAACCAACCTTTTTGGCACCACAATTAGACCATTTGTCTGTCCATAATTTTCTGCCATATCTCCTGCTATTTGTGAATGATGGTCGGTAATTTCGCGACTCCGAGTCTCGAGTTTTCTCGATCCTGTCCCCCTGGATTTTTCGGATCCCGGCCATTAATTGCTTATGACTCACTCCCACAAATTCAATAATCTCTCATTATAGATAATCTGCATATTTTTGCACAATTCTCTGCTGATTTGTGAGCTGCTGATTGAGCACTTTTAACTGAAATGAACAAAAAATTGTGAAGATCCTAAACACCACCATTTTGCTTCAGGCAATTAAAGTCCGGCAACAAATTGCCTCCGGCGACTAATTAGTGAGTGAATGAGTGAGTGCCCCCCTTTGTTCATTAATAAACAATTATTGCTGCACTATTAACAATCTGCACCAATGATGATGATGAACTGTTTGCTCTTGTTGATGCTCTCTGATCACTCATTAGTGTGCCCTGAGGCAATTTTAATTGTTTTTTTCTGATCGTTTGCCGTCGGCAAAAGTGGCGCAATTGTTGAATAATTTTTCCCCCATTTTTTCGTTGCCCCTTAATTAAGCGGCTTAAGTGGGGCGGGGAGGGGGGGGGGCGATGCTCAAAATAATCCGAATTTTTGTATTTGTTCAGCAGTAACTGCAGCACAACAATTTTTTGGCGTGTGGGACGGATTGTCTCCGCCTTGGCGCCGATTTTTTCCCCACTCTTTGCCTCCCTCCAAAAAATTCATTTTCCATTCGATCCATTAAACCCTAGTTTCTTGAAAAACGCGCAAAACTTTCATAAATTCCTGAAAACTCAAATATACCATGAAATTTTTCGATTGTATTGACCCAAGGGCTTCAGGTCGCCCCGAAAACAGAGAAATGTCGGGCTTATTGTGAGATCAGAGGATCGGATTCCTCGGTTTTCCTGATCACGACAATCCCCTGACCGCTTTTTCCCGAAATCCTGGTCCCAATCGAGAGTCAATACTCGTGAAAGTCTTGGGATTTTTCATTTTTTCTAATCCCGCAAGTTTTTCCCCAAATCCTTAGTCCCAATCTTGAGTCACTACTCGTAACAGATCCCTGCTTCGTCCCGATGCCGTGTCTCAACGTAATTTCGGGTCCCACTCTTTTAATATTCTCCAAATTTTCAAACAAAAATTGCTTAAGCTGCCGCCCAATTTTTAAAAAATAACCACAAAAGCTCCACTAACTCTCAAAAATGTCTCCCACAACAAATAAGATTTCCCCATCTCCAAGAAATTCTCGAAATTGCCCGAGAATGGCTAAAACTGTCACAAAATTATTCCAAAAATTCCCACAAAACTCTAATTTGTAAGGAAAAAATTCCGTTAATTCCCCCAAAAATGCCCCTCCCCAATTCACATATAGTGTTTGTTAGTCCCCCTCACCATTGCCTGCGGCAAAACTTAAAAAGTGGCCATTTTTCCTTAGGTATGCTTTTCATCGGTGCCGCCCTCCGCACGGGCGGCACAACACAACTTGCAGTCCAAAAGCGTACCCCATCTATGTCCATGATGCTTCAAGTTCTGTTTGCCAATTGTGGACCCATTCCTCAGCTTCTTCCTCGATCAGAGTCCCCAGAAGCATGCCCGAGGCAAACATTTCCGATGCCTTAGGTATTGTTGTGCCTGCGCGGAACCAAACCATGCTTCTCCTCATAGCCAAAGTGTTTGTTTAGTGCTTAAACAGAAAAAACCTACTTGGCCCACCAACAAAAATTTTTCCACCGGTATTTAAAGCCAATGCAAATGCCTCCGGCAAAACCCATTTTTTGCTTCAGGCAAATTTGGATCACGCGAAAGCTTGCCTGAGCAATTCAACCAAAGTTCCACCGGAATGGACAAATGGACAATGGGGAGCAGGGATGGACGAAATTTCGTTTCGTCCTACATTTTCGGCACTTTTTGAGTTTCGTTTTCGTCTACCAAAGTTTTTTCGTTTCGTTTTCGGTTTCGGTTTTCAAAATTTCTTTTTTTGTTTCGTGTTTCGTACGAAAATGGCTATTTTTTCGTTTTCGTGTTTCGTTTTCGTCCGTCAAAATTTTTTCGTTTCGTGTTTCGTTTTCGGTTTTCAAAATTTCTTTTTTCGTTTCGTGTTTCGTTTTCGTGTCGAATGCCCTTTTTCGTTTCGTTTTCGTATACGAAATTTTTTTTTTGTGATTTTCGCACATCCCTGATGGGGGGGGGGACAAAGTGACCGGAGGAAAATGGGACAAATGGTCAACCGGAAGGCTCCCGTAAAATTGGGAATAATCAAAGCTGGGCAAATGGGTAGGGCCACTGTATCAAAGAGAAGGTGATCAGATGAAAAGCATGACAAAAATTAGTACAAAAAATAAATTTGACTGATCGAGAAGAATAGAAAGAACGAGGGAGGCCCGTAAAAACCGAACTAAATTTGTGAATAAATTTGATCATCGAAAATGGGTGATCATAGAATAAAATGTGACAAATGATCGATCGACCGTAAAGCATGGGAAATCGGAAATGATCAAAGGGAAGTAGGTAAAAAAATGCGATTTCCATAATTTTCGGTTAATTTACGGCAAAAGTTTTCTGCTAATAAATAAAAAACTGATCTAAAAATTGGGGGGGGGGATGTCGAATTCAAATAAATTCTAAATTGTAAGCCTTGGGGGCTAAAAAATTCGGGAATGAATTTATAAAAATTTTAAAACAAAAAGCCCTAAATTAAAAATCAAACCAAAAATAAGCACAATAAGGCTTTAAAATACCAAATTAATAAACAATTTTTTGCAGACATTTTTAAAGTTGTGCCAAAAAGTTAAAAAATAAAAATTTTTGATTGAGTTTAAAGAATGCATAAAATTTCAACCTAATTAAAAATAAAAAATAAAGAAAAACCCGGAGGGCTTAGAAAGAAAAAATTATAATAATACATTAATTAGATAATTAGCATTTCAAATGAAAACCCTACTAATTGTTGTCTCAGCTTAGTGTTTTCCCCGTTAATTGCCAAATTCTCTAAGTCATTGTTAATTAAAAAATGGCTTTTTCCCCTCTTAAACAATAGCGCTAACAAATCGGACTGATTAGTGCAGCAACAAAAGCAAAAGCCACCATCAATAATCAGCTTTTGTGGATCCGGCTATTACAAGGGAATGGATAATCCGTCCGGATCATTTGCGTATTGCCGGAGGGCATTTTGGTCCCCCGGCGCCGTTTGAATTGGGTGCGCAATGGGAACGAATGACAAGTGAATGAATGGATGAATTGCGGGGAATGCTTAAAAACAAAAACAAATAAATGCTTACAACTCGCCCGGAGGGGTAATAATAATAAATGGGATCGGAGTGAGTGCCCCGAGGGAGATGGGGGGGGGTACATGGAAAATTGGGGGATTTAGGAAGCCAACGGGCGGGGAGGGGGGATAAAGCCAGGTGACGGGCCCACGATGAAAAGCCGCGCGGCGACAAATTGTGGCAAAGGGATGAAAAGCGGACTAACGGGGAAGAGAATAAATCTGATCAAAAATGTGATCACTTTCCGTGTGGAAAGAGACGAATGGAATGGGTGATCGGAGGAAAAGCGGACGAAAAGGGAAAGGAATCGCTTCATTGATCAGATTTTTGGGATCATTTTCCCAATTAATTGCCAATTTGGTTACGGAGTGAACAGAGGAAAAGCCGAAAGTAAAAGCCGGATCATGTTCAGACTATTTAATAAAGGTAAAAGCCGCTGATAATTCTTTAAGTGAAAAGCCGATGGGGAAATTGATTAAAATTGTTTATAAATTTACACGTAGAAAATATCATTATTTTTTAAATTTTTAATATTTTTTTAAATTGGTTGACTCTTTGATGGTCAAAAAGTGACGACGATCAAACATCGCTTACATATCAATGGAACCAGGTTAAAGTTTTTCAATTCCATTTATAAAATATGTCAGGAATCCCGATCTAACTGATCAAAACTGAAAGGTTTTGCAATACTTAAAGCAACAAAATGATCAGGGTGCTGGGGCGGAGTCGTTATTTAAAAAACCATCATTATGATTTGATGAAGAATTATTTATAACATAGCTCATAAGCAACAAATTTTTTAATTCTTGATATCATTCGATAGCCCTTAGTGTTCTCTATCAGTCTACAAAATTTCAAAAAATTTCGTTAAGCTTCAAAAGAGTTAGGGCCAAAGATGCTCGAAAATGCTCGAAAAACAAGGTTTTTTGAGTTCCTCTAGCCATAACTTTTTTGAAACTTGACGAAATTTCTTGAAATTTTGTAGACTGATAGAGAACTCTTAGTGCTATCGAATGATATCAAGAATTTAAAATTTGGTTGCTTATGAGCTAAGTTATAAATAATTTTTCGACAAAAATTTTCATAATGATGGTTTTTTAAAGAACGACATAGCACCAGGGTGCTTGCTGGTTAAGGGAAAAACCAAAATGAAGTGATCAGTTGGCCAAATATGTTTCAACCGGCCCAACTCATCTGATCGATCAACAAAGTAAGTGTCGTTATAAAATGATCTGCTGCTGATCAAAGGCTACACCAAAATTTTCATGGGTTTTTTTTGTTGAAAATTGCAAATTAATGCCCCGCCCCCAACAAAGTGAGTGTCGTTATAAAATTGCGATCAGCTGCTGACTGATCAAGGGCGCCTCGTGATTTAGGGAAACCCTTTCACCATTTTTCTACCCCAAAATTTCATGGGTTTTTTTTGAAAATTGCAAATTAATGCCCCCCCCCCTCACCGTCCTCCCCGTAGCCCAAGAAACCCGTTGCCCTTCGCTTTTCTCCTCCGTTTTTCTTACTTTATCCCCCCCCCCCACCAATCGGTGCCCCATTCATCATCATTGTCATTGCGTATGAAATGGTGAAAATGCTGTTGCGGAAGAGGCATGCGCATATGCAATTTTCATTATTATTAATGGCATCGACGGACGGACGGTGAAATTTGTGGGGGAAAATGGAGGAGAAAAGCCGTGAAATCACTGATCAGAAAATTCAAACGGGAGATTTCGGATAAGGTAGGATTAATCGTTTAATCTGCTAGTTGTTGGATGCCAACTGGGAAAATGGTTTAATGAGAGAAGCGAGACAGCAAACGTACACTGATCAGTGATTGGAATGGGAAAAAGCCCATTGATCAGTCTCAAAACAAAGAAATAACTGGTAAGAAGCAACTGATCGGTCACAAAAATAAAAAATCAACTGATCAGTGTTCAGAAAGTGGAAAGAAGTCACTGAGCAAATAAACAAAGGAACTGCTGAATAATCATTTCAAATCGATCAGACTGGCCGGAATTGCTAGTTTGACCAAGGAGAGTGTTCACCTGTTGGTCCAGGATTATCGGTTTTTAGCTCATGGACTGACTGATCAATCAGTCGCCATTAAAGTTGCCGCATTTGAAAATTTGGAATTGAACATCCACCAATTATGGCATACCCAAAAATTTGCCACTTTTCAATTTTTTTGAGTGACGCCTTTTCAGACATCAACAAATTACAATACATACAAAAGAGGAAGCCTGCCAATTGAGAAAGGTAAAGTATATATGTAAAGCCGCTTCTTCTCCCCTCCAAATGGACTCCGTCGTCCCCAGCCAAAATTCGCCCCGGGGCGACTGAGGGGACGAAATTTGGGCATGGGGGGGGGGGTCACTCATTCACTCTCATCAGTCGAAGGACGTCGTCGCGACAGACAAACACAGACAGAGAGAGAGAGAGAGAGAGAGGTGAGAGGGACCCATCCCCCCGGGGGGGGGGGGGAGGGCACACCTTGAGGGGCAAACACTAAAAGTAATAATTATTATTTGGAGGTGCCGGAGGAGGGGGGGGTACTTGAGGAACAAAATTTTAAGAGAATGGAAAGAAGGCACGGGGGGGGGGAATATGCGGTGTGAGAGTTTGGGGATGGGGCTGCTATTTTCGATGGGAGTGAACTGTGTAAAAATGGGGACTCACTTGGAGACAGAGCTAATTATTGTAAGTGTGGCAAATGACCAAATTTTGGAAAAATGACGGCAAAAGTGCCGAAAATTTTGGCTTTAGTTAGAGCTCGGAAATTTCAAGTTAGCTGATCCCGCTGTGTGATTGTAACTCAAAAAATTTTTGCGGGACGGAATCCCGCGGGATTAATCCAGTCACAGTCCCGCAATTTCCAAAAAATGCGTTTGCGCAGACTGTGATCCCCGAAAAATCCCGTACGGGATCCCGTCCGCACCGGGCTCTAGCTAGAATGCCAAGTTCAGAGGTAAAACTACTGTAAACGAACCGAGAATCTCGGGTTTAAGCTTCATTCGAGAGAGACTCTCTCGGCTTTTGTACCTCTTTTCAATGCTTTATCCCCAAAAATGAGTTCATGGATTTAAGAAAATTGTTACAAAATCGGATTTTGACGGGTGACCAAATGCGCGAAAGATTGCTGCACAAAATGCACCGACTGATCGGAGGGGCCGGGGGAAGAAAATGATCAGCCCAAATCGCCGGCCGATTCAGCCGGCACTTACCATTAGCAGCGCAAATTGGCTTACATTAAGCACCAAATTTGGTGCGCAAAATGGTGGCGCCGGTGACCGGCGGTCATTTAACGGTGGCGACGACCAAAAGGGGCGACCGACCCCCGGGGGGACAAAAAGCGCGGACAAATGCAATTTTTGAGTTTCAATTAATTAATTTGATGGAAATTAAATTAAATAGAAAATATTTATTACAAATTGAAAAAGTATATTCTTATGAAAGAAAGTGTTTACAATAAGCCGAGAAGAGCCCTCCTATTTTTATTTGTAATTCAGAATATGAAATTTTGAAAAATTTTTATGGTTTATATTAGGGTTAAGCCCCGACCCAATTCTGGAAATTACAAATGTCTTCTTGTTACCTCCAAATTAGATGAGATTTTCTTTAAAAGAATTTTCAGATTTTTGCTTTCGCAAAATTTTTGTTTTTTTTTCATTTTTCGACTTTTTATAAAAATTTGCTCCATTACGAGGATTTGACAACCCGACATTTTTAAATTTCTACACTGCCATCCCCGACAAATTTTGATGTATAGAAAGAACAAATTATAAATCCAATCTATGAGGGATTTAAATAAAAAAATTTTATTCAAATTAAAAAATAAAATTTTAAAATGGATTTTTCATGCTTTTTGAGCATGCCAAAATTTTAATCCTTTTTTGGGCTTACACAATTAGTCAGACACTTAATTAACATAGAAAAATTAAAATGTTTTCTACAATTTTTTAATCCCCAAATTATCCCATTACTAAAATAAAAACATTAAATTTAAAATGCATTAAAATTCAATTTTTACTGTTTTAGTGGACGTTAATTAGCAGTAAATTTGTGGATACAAATTTGGGAGAAATGCCATCCCCCGCCGGCAGGGGAAAAACAGCAGCAAAAATTGCTTTCTTTTCTTTCCCCCGCTTTTTTTGTCGCATTGCCCCCAATTTTGGCGGGGGAATAAAATAAAAGTGTCAAATTCGCTGTCCAATTAATGCAAAAAATGGTAACATGAAACTGCACACACAACAACAACAGCAGAGCGGAGAAGCGGAGAAAAAGCGGCGATTTTTTGTGTACGGAATTTTTTATACGTAAAAAATGGCAAAGGGCTAAAAAATTTTAAAAAATAATAATTTAAAATTGACTCGAGAATTTTGTCAAATTTCTTAGAAAAATGTGAACCTCAAAATGCAAATTTTTTAAACTCAGAAGCAAACAAAAAACTGCTGGGGGTGTCAAAGCCGAAATTTTGAACCCAATTTTTCAATTTAAGAAACAAAACGGAGGATTTTTCTAAATCCAAAAGTTTTGGGAAACGAATTTGCGCTGCGATCTGTAAAAAAAATCTATTAGAAAATCATAAAACGGAAAATGGAAATCAGCTGTATCCGTAATGATCATTATAAACACTTAACTGGCCATAAGTTTTTAATTTTAATTTTAATTATTTTTCAGTGTTTTTATCATTTATTTTTTGAATTTAATATTATAAATGGCCCTAAGGGGAGGCCCTAGAGGTAAAAAGTCGTAAAAAATTTCTAGAAAAATGAAATTTTAGGGAAGAGGGGGGGGTAACTGAAAATTATCCTTAACGAATTGGCATTACATATTTCACAAGAAAATGGAAGGCCAAACAAAAAATATAATACATAAATAAGCGATTGGAATTTGGAAGACAGAGAAAAGAGACATGGCGGAGCATCGGCGGAAATCGGAACCCCCCGGGGGGTGAAATTGCGCGACTCATAAAAATTGAGGGATTGGAAAAGCATTGCCCCCCCCGGGGGGGGGGGGAGAAAGCCGGGGGCACAGAGCAGCGACAGGGGAACCGGGTCACCTGGAAATTGGAAGTGAAAGGCATGGGGGGGGGCGTTATGAAAGAACCAACAAAGCCCCCCCCCCCAAATCGCCCCCGAGGTATGACGACGATGAGAAGCCGATGATTAAATGGGGAAGGGGGAAGACGGTGAAATCGCCCCGGGGGCATTTTATGGAAAATAAATTATGATGCCATTGGATGGCGATTTGAATGGTGGAAGAAAGGATGAGACAGCAAGCAGTAGCAGTGATGGCACAACGCCAATAAAATTGGGGCACTGCTTGCAAATGAACAATCGCCCGAGGGGGCATTTTGCATATGGAAAGTTTTGTGAGCGGAAAATGGTCATGGTTGGAAAATCTAGGATCCTGAAGCGTAGCTTTAAATGTTAAGTTGTCAGATTTTACCAAAAAAAGGTGCCAAATTTGAAGGCATTTAATCATCAAGCATCAGTAGGGACTCTTTTTATTGGCTAAGAATCCCAAAAAATGAATTAAAATTTTCGGCTCCCAAAAAATGCGTGAGTAATACGATATTCTTAAAATAAAGTACTATAGCATTAAGTATATTGTATTACAAAAGGCCAAAATTGTGTGAAAACCTCGTTCAGAAATTTTCAATTGTTTGATTTTATTTTTTAAATAATAATACTACCGTATCGCGTTTTTCAAGAAACTCAGATATTTGCCGGTCACGAAAATTTCAAAATTCCACAAGTCCCCCAGCCAAAAAATACCAAAATTGGCAAAAGTTACCCATAAATTATGCTGATTAAGCCATTATTCGAACCATTGGCACGGAAAATTGAAACCGATGAAGCCCCTGATGGCCAAGCTCCTGATGAATTTCTTACCAAGTAAAAGATTTTGGTAAGCATTTGTTCAAAATTTGAGAGAAAACACCCAAACCAAAACTGTACAGTCCTTGTCAAGGACTCGGGCAAAATTTTGTACCAAGATTTTGTTTGACCAAATCTGGCATTAATTTAACTCGTAATTAAGCGTGGTCAAGTCATTGGTAATAAATGCAATGGCTAATCCAACACAAAAATAACACGTAAAAGCGGACAGCCAAAAAAGGCTGAATGTATGTCCACCCCAAAATCGCATGCTTAATCATTGTTCCATTATTTTCCCCCCTGATTCAGCCGAAGAGTGGACAAAAAGCCTAATTATTATTGGGATTTGTTGGGCAGCAGTTAGTTGTTGTTGCCCTGGGGATAATGAGGGATTTGGGGGGGGGGGGATTTGTCAATGGGGAGCAAGTGGAGCAGCAAGTGGTTGGTGCCCCTATTGCCCAATTTTGGGGGGTGGCGGGCGGGGCCCCCGGCGGGGGCCATAGGGCGACGGTCCCTCCACCCACTAATGATGATGATGAAGAGCAACCATTATGCAGAGTCCCCCCTCCCATTAATCCAATTACTTTATAGCCCCGGGGCCGCGGGGGCCAAAAATGGTTGGCGCGCGCCGCCAATTTGTGCCCCCGGGGGCCATCCGGGCGTAAAGCGCCGCCGCCACCCACTCAGGCAGTTGCTGCCCCAGGCGTAATTCTGCTGTTGAGCGTGGTTCAAGCCAAGCCAAGCACAATGTGCATGTTTATGTTTATGTTGCGTTATTTGGCGCCGAAAAAATGTGAAAAATAAAAAAAATGGAAAATTTAAAATTTTTTTTTTGTGTTGGTTGTGAAAAATTCGGTAATTACCAGCAGCAGAAAGATTCTGCCACTCAATCAATTTAATCACATAATTTGGGCATTATTTACTAACAACTCGATTTTACACGCGTACAATTAGGGAGAATCAAAAAAAGAAAAATGAAAAAAGTAATTAAAAATGAATTTAAAATAGGCATATGACCAATTCTAAAAGCATCTTAAAACCGGGGTAAATGCCTTGTTAAAGATAAAAATAAAATTCAGTTGAAAAAACTCAAAAATTTATTTACAGTCCCAAAAAATCTCAAAAACTGTGAAAATTCTTTCATTAGCATTAAAAAGTTACTCAATTTAAAAAATAATTTTAAAAAATTTATAGAAAAAATTAAAAAGTAATTAAAAATAAATTTAAAATAAGCATAGGCCCCATTCTAAAAGCACCTTAAAAACCAGGGTTAAAGCTTGATAAACCTAAAAAATTGGTAAATTTAAATATTGCTTAAAATTCAGTCGAAAAAGGCTTAGAACTCAAAAATTAATTTTCCCGCCTCCAAAAAATGTGAAAACTCTTCCATTGACAATAAAAAAAGTTAATGTCAATTTAAAAATATTTTTAAAAAAGTAAATTTAAGGGGATGAATTGGAAAATTCGTAAAAAAATTTCAAGCCCATTTTCCCTTTTTTTGGCATTATGTTGTACAAAATTTTCACCCGCACCACCATCATAACGAGACAACAAACGCATTGACCATCGGTCGGCCACATTGTTACAAAAAAGGAAAGAATTTTTGAATTTTCGCTGCGGGGGGGATGTTAGCTGAAAAAAAGTGGTGGGGAAGAAGCCGAAGCCGATCAGCACCCATCGCCGCAACCCCCGCGGCGGCGCCCTTTTGTTTGTCGAAATGATTGGGCGCCGGCGGACGGACGGACGGACAAAGTCGAGAGAATAAATGATGATTGTCGGGATTGAAAATTGTGAAAATTGATGAGGATGACGAGATTTTTGTCAGCCCCCGCCCCCCGCCCTCAGGGAAAAATTGTGTCATCGCTTTGACAATTTGTGATATAAAAAAATAAATAAATTTGGGGCGGGATTTACGTGGATTTCCCTCCCCCCCCCCAACGCCCCAATCCGTCCATTCTCGTCCCGCCCTCATTTTTCTCGACTCAACTCTCGACTTTATCCCCCAAGGGGCGGGTGAAGACACGGAGGGCACATAAACGGGGGAGGACAAAGTGTGCGTGCCCCCCGCGGGGCTATGAGTGAGCACCGACCGATCGGCAAAGCACGGCTAATGGGATTGACACCGTTCTCGAAAAAGGGAGGGGGCGGGGGGTAAATGTTGTCGCCGGGGTCGTTGTTGCTCCTTCTGCCGATCGGATCGGTTAAAATGATGTAAAACGGTGATGCCCCCGCCCCGCGCCGCCCCCCCCCCACGCCTGGGGGCAAAAGTTCGTTGTCTGTGCCAGCCCGGCAAATTCAGTCCCGGCGGGCGTCACAACCATGTGCCGGTGCCAAATCAGTCCAGCCTTAGCCTAGACTGCGTGCCTGTGTCCAGCAGCAGGGAATATGCCGTGCCCATTGCGGGCGAAATGGAAAATGATTGTTTTTAGAGGAAATTTTGGCAAATTTGGCACCCTCATCCCCTGGTAAATAAAAATTTTTAAGCAATTTTCTCAACTGAAATATTTTAAAAATCACTGGTCGCCTGTTCAACAACTTCTATTAAATTGATAAATGATAGATTTTAAAAGTATTTTAACAATTAAGGTTGATTTTAGACGTTGTAATTTAGTTTAAACAAATTTAAAAAATCCAGGTCCAGGCCTTGATCCAGGTCTCGTCAAGCCTGGATTTTTCCTGGACCTGGATATTCCTGGGTTTTTGTAATGAACCAGCAGGTCCAATATGGAATCCAGGCCAGGCCCAGACTTTTTTCAAAATGCCAAGCTCTTGTTGCCATACCCATTCCGTCGTGTGAATAAAATCCGTACCGCGCCCAACTCCACCCCATTCTGCCCCGTTAAATTCAGTACCACCCCCGTCCCTCGTCCCTGCTGCTGTCGTGTTTTTAGCCCATGCCGTCGATCATCATCGATGTCGTAAACTTCTCAACCCTCGTTTCTACCGTCCTTCGATTCGACGAGTAATAGCAAGTCGCAGTCCATCTTCGGACTTAATGGAGGCGGTGGTGCCCTCTGTCCCCCGGGGGCAATAATCGCCCACTTTATCCCACTCCCGTCCCCCGCGTCGCCCGAGAGCACAATTTACATCTATTTATCTGATCGCTTCGCCAACCCCTCTCTTTCCGCCGCTGTGTCCGATCGGTTAGCCCTCCGGGCGCTTAGCGGCCGCTTGCCCGCCCGGGGGGCATTCAGCGGAGTGTAATTATATGTAATCCATTTGCATTTGCCTTTGCCCCGGGCGACGACAAAGAAAAGTCATAACGGGGAAACGGGGGACAAACACACAAAAGATGACAGGGTCAGATAAAGTGGTGGGCACCGGTGGAGCAGTGAATATAACGGCAGAGGAGGAGGAGGAGGACGGCACCTCCGTCGTCATCCCCCCGGGGCAGAAAAAGGGACGGACTTTGCCCCCCTGCCCCGTGGGGTTAAAAGTGATTTTGCATAATTAACATAAAACGGATCGGATTGTGTGGGTGGGTGGTGATGGAGAAGACAAAGAAAGAGTCGGCGTAAAACAGCAAAAAGCCGCGCCGACCGATTTGAATGGACAACACAAAACAAAGCGACAAAGAATGGGTGGGATGGGATGGAGCAGGTGCAGCAACAGCAAAGCTTTTGGATTTGGTGGATGTTCAATTGAACGCCGCTAAAACTTTTCACAAAAAAAAAAGTTTGGCACAATGCCAACGATGGCTTACAAGAAAAAGGGGTTTTTTATAGCAGTGAGCATTTGGGCGATAGAATTTTAGGCATAAAAAAGGTCAAAAAACCACAAATGACATAAAAATCTCATTACGCCAAATGAAGGATTACAAAAAAAAAACGCGCCTGCCAATTTTACTTAGATTAGTCTCGAATTTGGTCCACTTACAAAAAAGACGCAAATTTCACCTAAATTTGTCTCGAATTTGGCCCCCTTTTTTGGTGGGGGGGGGGGGGGGAAGTGGGCACCATTTGCAACAATAAAAGTGGGCCAAACAGAAGGAAGTGTAAGAAGAAAACTGGTCGTCGATCACCCTGCTGCTGATGATGATGTTGTTGTTCTGCTGTTACTTGCTGGTGTCCTCCGTCTTCGTCTGTTTCTGCTGTCTGTCATATAATGCACAAGTTTTTGATTGCCGTCCCCCCCCCCCAATTTTTTGATCACCTCCCCCGCCCCATAAGGAATTGGGGGGGGGGGGGGGGGGTTGGCAAACACATAAAAAAATCGTGATCAGTTGCAACAGCAACCAACTAACAGTAGAAGAGCCTCTCTCTCTTAAAGGGAAAATCGTCTCTAGTGATCAGAGATGGTGGCGGCGGGGAAGGGGTGTAAGGGAAGTGATCAAAAAGTTGATCAGGGACACAACGTATACATTAAAAGATCAGCAGAGGTGATCTGTGCTGATCAGATGGATGGGGAAGAGTAAGAGTAAAGATTAAATAATTGAATAATCTAATTTAAATGTAATTTTTTCAACTTTTTCATAGTGAAAATTTGACTTCTTTTTTTTTGCCGGCGGTGTCAAACCGCCAGGGAAAATTTTGAAAGTTTAGTTGCGAGATTTGTAAACAGATTTTCACCAAAAATATTAATTTTGGATCAAATTTTAATTTCTAAATTCGGATCGTTAAAATCAGTGCAAATAAAATTAAGTACAGTTGGAAGGAAGCATGACGAAATTTTTCGTATCTTAATTTAATCTCGGCAATCGGGCAATCGAAGTCGGATTCCGTCACATCCTTGGTTAAAAAGAAAAATAAAATTGGAAAGGAAAACGGATGGAAAAAGGAAGAGAAATGGGTGAAAAGGAGAAAAAGAAAAAGGAAAAACGGGAAAAAGGAGAAAAATGTGTGAGAAGGAAAAGAAAAAAATAGCAAAAAGAGAAGGGGAAAGGAAGAAAAAGAAAAAAGGTTAGGGAAAAGAGAGAAAGAAAAAGGAAAAGGGTGAGGACAAAAAGGAAAAGAAAAAAAGGGAAAAAGAAAAGTTGAAAAGGAAAAATGTAAGGGAAAGGGAGAAAGGAAAAGAAAAAGGGGGAAAAGAGAAAAAGAGAAAAGGAGAGAAGGGAGAAAAAGAGAAAAAGGAAAAATGTAAGGGAAAAGAGAGAAAGGAAAAGAAAAAGGGGGAAAAGAGAAAAAGAGAAAAGGAGAGAAGGGAGAAAAAGAGAAAAAGGAAAAATGTAAGGGAAAAGAGAGAAAGGAAAGGAAGAAAAAGAAAAAGAAAAAAAGGAACAGGAAAAGAGTATGAGAAAAGTGTTGACTGAATGATGACGACGACGGTCTGCTGAGAGGGGTGGGGCAGACCAATTGGCCACCGGACTGAGCATTTTATTTCCCTATTTATCCGTCCCCCGGGGGCCCTTTAATGGCTCTCAAATGGGTGGGAAAATCTGCGGTGCGGTGAGTAAATATTGGAGCCGGATCACTCTGTCCGTCCGGCTGTCGCGCGGAACATTTGCGAAAAATCGCGCGACGCCGCGCGCAATTGCCGATGGAAAATGTTGGGCCGGGCGCGCCGCGCGTCTCCGCCGCTTTTCAGCGCGAGAGGTTATTTGAGCGCCGTAAAATTTTTCGGCGCCACCCTTTGAGCGCAAATGATTTTTGAGCTATTTTTTTGTTGAGAATTCACCTAAAAAATTCCCAGAAATATGCAACCAATCCAACTACGACCGGAACAGGGCTGTGCGAAAATCACAAAAAAACTTTTTCGTATACGAAAACGAAACGAAAAAGTGCATTCGATACGAAAACGAAACACGAAACGAAAAAAAATATAAAATAAAGAACATCAATGACAAAATAAGGGTTAGGGTCAAAAAAGACAATCTTGCAAAATTGGTTCGAATCAGTTAATATATAATTTTTTCGATAAAAAATGTATTAAAATGTTATGTTTTTCACATCCTATTATGGATTTTAACAATTTTTGGGGAAGAAATTAGCAACTGCTGAAAAAAAAGATTTTCAAACGTTTTTTTTTGCAGTGTATTTTTTTTTACAAGTTGATGAATGGGAAGTGGGTCCGGCGGCGCCGATAGGCGACGCCGGGAAAATTTTTGAAAATTTGAGTGCTATTTTATAGCAGATTTTCAATTAAAATCGGTAAAAACATGATTAAAAAATCGGTAAAATAAAGTGCGGTCATGCGGGATCGAACATTAATGAACAGCACAAAGCAAACCTGCTGTTTTCACCACTAAACTAAAATACTTAAATAATAAAACTTATTATTTCTTTCCAAAAAAGTCATTCTTAAGGGTGTAAATATTTTCGTCTTTTTCGTAAAATATTGCTCTGACGAAAACGAAACGAAAATCCTAAATTTTAAAAACCGAAAACGAAACACGAAACGAAAAATAAAATTTTGAAAACCGAAACCGAAAACGAAACGAAAAAACTTTAGCGGACGAAAACGAAACACGAAAACGAAACTCAAAAAGTGCCGAAAATGTAGGACGAAACGAAAACGACACGAAATTTCGTCCAGCCCTGACCGGAACCG
This sequence comes from Heterodera glycines, assembly GCA_004148225.2. Lineage (NCBI taxonomy): Eukaryota > Metazoa > Nematoda > Chromadorea > Rhabditida > Heteroderidae > Heterodera > Heterodera glycines. The sequence goes on from CP049713.1 coordinate 1,657,653, forward strand.
CAAACGATTGAAAACTGGGAGATTTTCATACAAAAAATGAAAAAAAAAAATTGTTTATTTATTTATTGAAATGGTTTCATGCTGATTTTTGCTGATTTCTCGATTTTTTGATTTTTGTGCTGATTTGGCATTTTGGTGCTTTTTTTGTGCTGTTTCGTCATTTTGAGGAATTTTCTAAAAATTTTTCAGCAATTTTCAAAAAATTTATTAACAAAAACGCAATAAAAAACGAAAAATACACCCCTAAGAAATGGAAAATTTTTTATCAAAAATTTATTCACAAAATTTATTTATTTATTTTCTTGACAAGAATTTTTAATTTTTAAAATCATATATCTCACATTCCCATTTTGCACCTATTTTGGTGGGTTTTTTAGAATCAGGGAGCAAATAAACGTTTTTTTTTGACGCCTTTTTTCAATTTTTGGTGCCTTTAATTCCTTAATTTTTAAAATTTTTTCCAATTTTTTGTGCTGATTTTGTCTTTTTTCATGCTTATTTTGGGAAAATTTTGTGCTGTTTACAGTGCTTAATCGGTGTTTTTTTGTGCTGAAAACTGAGCACTCTATTAATAAATTATGTAAATTTTGGAAAAAAAAACTTTGCAATTGTTTTTTTTTCGCTGATCAATTCAGTCCTCATTAGTCCCTTAATGCATTCTGATCAGTGATCACTCTCTGTATTTCCAATAACATTTATGCCGTTGCAGAATCAGTCATCATAGACTTGGGAGGGGCGTATTTTAATTCCCGTCATCATATCACTGATCTGACGTCACGTCAATGATGTGACGTCATCATCAATCAAACTGTCTCAGTAAAATCCTATGACATCATCCAAATTCCGTCTCAATTAAATTTTCGAAAAAGTGACGTCATATCAGCAGTGATATGATGGAAAATAAATATGTCCAAAAGTGGAAAAAGGATATTGTGCTTTGGTGTCATCACAAATCATAATGATATGCCAAAAATGGAAATGGTAAAAGTTTGGGTAGCTCGACACTTTGTAACCGCAAAAGTGTCTCTTCTGTCGTCCATTTGTCTGCCTCAGTTTGATGGAGTGTCGTCGGCCATTTGTCCACCCTTTTTCGGATTGTCCAATTTTGCCTTTACATTTTCGAGTTCCATTTCAAAATATTCTTTAGTCTGTGCCAATAATTCATTCAGCTCTTTAATCTCGCGCACTTTCTTCAACAACTCTTCCTTACTTTCCGCCAACTCTTTGGTTAAGCTGTCAATTTGCTGACAAAAAAAAAAATGAAAATTCGGAAATTCGGGTATTTATGTAAAACAAATTTAAATTTTGGCATTTGTATCAAAATTTATATTTATTCCCGGCCATAGTCAAAAAAAAGAAATTGGGGTGGAAAATCGACAATTTTTTGTGCAATAAATGGTGTGATGCCAGCAGAAGGAACGGAGTGTGGGAGAAAGTGGGATAAAGGACCTGAGAGAACCTCTAAAAGTAGCGCCCGTAGCTCAGTTGGTTAGAGCACGGCACGGATTGCTGGGGTCGTGGGTTCGAGTCCCACTGGGCGAGTTACCTTTTATGTTCTACAATGGCATTTTTACAAAAACGAACTTATTAATTAATTTTCGTTTTTATGAAAAACCTCTGAAATTCTGCTGGTATTACAGTATTTACCAAATTTTTTACAGTATTTTTTTACCATTTGTAACGTTTCAAATGAATTTTTTTGCGGTTGTGGCGCATTGTCAACAGTTTCCATGGAAGCTTCGGGGCCCGTAGCATAACAGTGCACGATTACGAGCAGTACAACAACAGCAGGAGAAGCAAATGCAACCATTTTCCGAATTTTTCGAATTGATTTTTCTAATTAATGAAAATTGAATTTTAAAAAAACTGTAAATTTTTGACTTTGTAAAAAAATGCCAAAAAATATTCAGAAAATAGTAAAATCGCAAAAAATTCTAAAATTAAAAAAAAATTATTTTTAGTGAATATTTTCTGTGTGTGCCGTGGAATTTTTTTAAATTTGTAAATTTTTTAAAAAGTTTGGCACTTTGAAGAAAAATGTAAAAAAAAAAGAAAAATCGTAAAATCGCTAAAAATAAAATAAAATAATAATAATTTATATTTTATTGAATATTTTAAGTGAATGATATGAATGAAATAAAAGCTTTTACATTTTCATTCAAATCGATGGCATTATGAAATAAAATGAGGAAAAATATTGAAAAATATTTTTTTATAACATAGGAAGGAAGAAATTTAATTAAAAAGCGATAAATTGATTTTACATTTTTTTATTTCATATTTTTATTCTTTTTTTAAAACTAAATAATTTGAATTCAAATTATGAAAAAAATGTTTTTAAATAATGAATTAACTGTTCAGAATTAAAATTAAAACATAAACTAAATAGGTACTTTTTCATAAAAATTCATATTTGTTGTAAAAACTTTTTTTATCGAATTCAAAACTTTCACAATTTTTTTGAGAAATTTTTACAAAAATAACCATAAACTTGGGGATGAGATCGTTAGAATTTTTAAGTCCAAATGTTCTAAATGGAAATTTTTTAAAATAAAAAAAACATTAAAAAATGAAAATATTAAATTAAAAAATTTACATGGGGAAATTTTAGGGTTGCTGACAGAAAATTACTTGATTTTTTAAAATAAATTATCGGGTCTGCAAAATCTACGAAAATCCAATTTTGCTTATGGCACTTAGAAATGATGCCCAGCCATGAAATTTTGTGGAAATCGTATCGCATATCGCCCCTTTTAATTTGTCAAAAATGCCATTTCTGTTAATAATAGGGCATCGTTAAAAATGGCTAATGGGGGAAATTTCGAATATTTGTTCTGATTTTTAATTTAATTACTATCCTATCTTTTGCTTATTTTTATTATTTAAAAACATATTCCTAAAGATTAATAATTTCGTTCAATAAAACGCACATTTAATTTTTTCAAATTTGAAAAATTTTGAATTTATAATTTTATTACATTTTCGTTAATTTAAAAAAAAATGCATAAGAAGAAACTCATTCTGCTGATGTGGCCAATTGATGTTTTTTTAATATTTAAGCTAAATAAATAATAAATGATCATACTGTAGTTGGACAAAACCTACAGTAACTGGACTTTATAGTGATTTTTAGTGAATTAAATTCTACCCCAACTGATCAGTCTCTTCGCCTGATCAAGTTCCCGGATCAATCAACCATTAAGCCTCTCTTCTGCCCACTTTGATCATTTTTCCAATAACATTTATGTGCGTTCAAAAAAGTCAGGATCAGTCAATCGGATCGCAAAACAATCATCATCATCATAATAATAATAAAATAAAAAGCACATAATAAAAATAAAATTGTTAGAGCATTTTAGTTTTTTGTCGACACTTTGTCACCCTAAAAATTGTTATCCATTTGTCTGTCTCTGAGTTTCTTGTCATGTTCATTTGTGTCGTCCCTTTTTTATGTGCTCATTTTTCCACTTTTCTTTGAAGTGTTCATTTGTCCCCTTTTTGATGTGCCCGTTTGTCCATCTTTGTTCGTTTGTCTCCTCTTTTTGGGTGTGCTCATTTGTCCACCTTTGTTGGTTTGTCCACCTTTGTTCATTTGTCGATTTTTGTTCATTTGTTTCTCCTTTTTTATTTTGTCTATTTTTTCGTTTATTTTATCAAATTCCGCATAAATAAATCCGAGTTCTTCCATTGCCTTTTTCGTCTCATCAATCAATGTTGGCAAGATTTTCATTTCATTTTTGAAACATTCAAAGTCGGCACTCAAATTCGCTAATTCAGTGGTTAATTTAGAAATTTCCTGGCAAAAAAAAAATAATAATTAAATTTTTTTTTAAATAAATATCTTACAATTAGCAAATACAGTAAAATTTTACAGTATCCTTTTATATTATTTTACAATTTCAGTTGATTTTAGGCATCTATAAAATGCGATAATGTTCTGTAAATTAAATACAGTGGTCGCTAAACAATAAAATACAGTGTCCCTTTGCAGTACTTTACTTTCCAATACAGTAGTACTTCATTTAAAGTACCCCCTTTACAGAATTTTACCTTTCTAATTTTTGGGCCTACTTGAAGTCAAAAATGGTCGAGCAAAATACAGTATGCCTATTTTCTCATTTCAATTGCTTTTTGAAGCCCCAAAGTGAAATTCATTAAATAAAATTTTAAAATATTTCATAAATACAGTAGCGATTGATTGACTTTCCACTATAGTAGTACCCCATTTTCAGTACTCTCTTTTACAGTAGTGCCCCATTTACAGTACTCCCTTTTACAGTAGTATTCCATTTACAGTACTCCCTTTTACAGTAGTGCCCCATTTACAGTACTCCCTTTTACAGTAGTATTCCATTTACAGTACTCCCTTTTACAGTAGTGCCCCATGTACAGTACTCCCTTTTACAGTAGTATTCCATTTACAGTACTCCCTTTTACAGTTAGCCCCATGTACAGTACTCCCTTTTACAGTAGTGCCCATGTACAGTACTCCCTTTTACAGTAGTATTCCATTTACAGTACTCCATTTTACAGTAGTATTCCATTTACAGTACTCCCTTTTACAGTAGTACCCCATGTACAGTACTCCCTTTTACAGTAGTATTCCTTTTACAGTACTCCCTTTTACAGTAGTATTCCTTTTACAGTACTCCCTTTTACAGTAGTATTCCATTTACAGTACTCCTTTTACAGTAGTCCATGTACAGTACTCCCTTTTACAGTAGTGCCCCATGTACAGTACTCCCTTTTACAGTAGTATTCCATTTACAGTACTCCCTTTCACTGTCCCCTTTTTACCTCCTCCCCCTGTTGCACTTCGTCCGCTTTTTCTTCTTCGTCCATTTCCATTGGCTGCATTTCGTCGTCCTCTTCATCAATGATGAAATGGAAAGAATGTTCGCCACGATTATCAATGGTCACTCCACTTTCGCTGCGCTCATTTTCACAATCTGTAACTGATATCTGAAAAAAGTAAAAAATTTAAAATTTAAATAATTAAAAATAATGCCATAATTAAAATAATTAATTAATTTTCTAAAATTTAGGGCAAATTAACAAAATGATCATATTCTCGAGAAAGATAAAACTTAGTTTTTTGCTTAAAAATAATATTTCAAGAAAAATTGAAATGAAAATAAATTTTAAAATTAAAAAATAAATTCAATATAATAATTTAAAAATATATTTTCCCTAACAAATTAATTTAAAAAATATTTTGATTTGAAGTTAAATTTTATTTAATACATAAAATTTTTGCTTCCTTTAAGTGATATAAAATACTAATAAATTTTCTCCCCATATAAATCAAAATACCTATATTTAATTTAAAATTTTTTTTACAAACATACATTTTATTTATTTAATTAATTTCAAAATTAAAAAATAATAATAATTCCCCCGGCCCCCCTTTTTTACAAAAACATTTTTAATTATTTAATTAATTTAAAAATAATATTAAAAATAATTCATCCCGGCCCCCGTGTTTACCCATTTTTTTACAAAAACTATTTTGATATTAATTAATTAATTAAAAATTAATAATTATAAAAATCCCCCCCCCCCTTACATCCGCCGCATCTGTCGCGTCCATTTGCATCACCAAAATGTCGTATTTCGTGCTCTCCTCCTCCGTTTCGGCGGCCAACAAAATTAGTGCGCTGTGCGCAGTGAATGTGCGAAATGTTTTCGCCGCGGCTTCCGTTTGGTCGGCATGGCCATGCCGTTGAACTTCAACGTAATACACTTGGCCATCCTCTGCCTCGGGCCAAATGAACAGCGTGAAATAGGTGGGGAATCTCAGCTCGTACTGCTCCCCATTCCGGATGGCCACCTTCACCACCAGCTCGGGCTGGTCAAGCTGTGCATGGTAGGACAGAGTGTTTTGTTGGCATTGGCATTGGCACGAGGCATTCCGAGGCCCAAAAATTTTTCGGAAATTGAAATTCCGAGGCCCGGAAATTTTTCAAACCGGAATTCCGACCCCAAAAATGTCGGAAGCCTGAATGCCTAATAGTCATACTGTATTCCCCGCTCGCTCTCTATTGGATCATGTACAATTGTCATACTGTATCGCTCGCTTCTATTCGTAATTGTATCCGCTCGCTCCCTATTCTACAATATATATTATTGTCATACTGTATCCGCTCGCTCTCTATACGACTACATATAATTGTCCTACTGTATCCGTTCGCTCTCTATACGACTACATATAATTGTCCTACTGTATCCGCTCGCTCTCTATACGACTACATATAATTGTCCTACTGTATCCGCTCGCTCTCTATACGACTACGTATAATTGTCATACTGTATCCGCCTCTCGCGTTACTGTAGCACAAAAACAATTATTATAAAATCCCACCATATTTTTCACGTCGATCCATTCCCGCCGAATTGGCCACACCTTCAGCTTGTACTCGGGATTGGCATTTTCGCTGCCCACTCTCCGGCACTGTTCCGTGTCCTTGTCGAGCACCACCATTGTCTCCGATTGGGTGTACGTTTTGAACAGAGGTTTCTCCGAAAATAAAAATAAAAATTAAGGATATCACACACAGAGCTGCACGTAATTACGGATTACGGAAATTACGGGGTTTTGGAGTTACGGGTTACAGATTTTTGCAATTTTCCCGTAATTTTGTTCAGTAACTGGGACTTTGGATATTTTTCGAGACGATTTCTAGAAAAAGAAACGTTTAAAAATGGCATTTTTAAAATTCAATTAAAAACATTTAAATATTAATGAACAAAACAAAAAAATAAATGTTAACAAGAATCAATTTTCAAATAATCTTACCATTTTGAATATTTTGGATGCAATTATTTAGGGATTTGTCCAAAAAGTGCCACTTTTTGAAGCATATTTAGATAACAAATTAAATAAAGAAATTTGATCCAGCGGTGCCGGCGCCGCGATGAATTTTTTTAGACAGATTATGTCCCAAAAATTAGCATTTTTGTCCGTGCCAATAGGCACCGCCCGGGAAGAAATTTTGGAAAATTTTACGCATTTTTTGCACAGATTTTGTGCCAAAATAGGCTATTTTAGGAAAAAAACATTTTTGGTTCCCAGAAAATGTGTCAGGAATACAGTAGTACATAAAATAAAGTACAGCAGCATTATGTATTGTATTACAAACAGTCAAAACCGTATAAAAAGTTCGTTCTGAATTTGTTTTTTTAAGCTTCAAAAAAGAATTGGAAAAAATTTATGAAATTTACCGAATTCCTAAAAATAAGTGTACTGTAAATGGCTTCTTGTAAGCTTATTCGCATACCAATCCACGATCATGATTTCCGCTAATAACAAAATAATAATACTACCGTATCTCTTTATTCAAGAAATTCTGGTTCACTGACGCATTTTCCGATCACGAAAGTTTTGTGCAAAAATTACCATAGACTAAAAATAAGGACAATGGACTAAAATAAGGACGACGCATCTGAGAAATAAGGACAAATTGCATCCCCTAAAAAACACCTCCTGGTTGTCGTCTGCGCAATACACGTCGACCCGGTACAACACTTCGGCCTTCTTCCGGTCGCTGGTGAATGAAAATGCCGCCGCGGCCGGAGCCAAATTCGGCAAAATGACCAATTTGAAATAATTGGCAAACGTAATACTGAACTTTTGCATGGTACGGCTAACCAAGTCTGCTGGCGAATGGGTCGTGAACGGCTTCTGTAAGTGCCAAAAATGATTCGTGACAAAAAAAGGTGTTGTGTGCCAAAACGGACCGGTTCAAAACAGGACAATAACCAAACAAATTGTGCCAAAAGGGGAAAACTGTGCCAACGCGGTAAAAAATGCCAAAATGGAAAGCTGTGCTCGGGAAAACTATGGCATAATAGGAAAACTATGCCAAAGAAGGGAAACTGTGCCAAAACAGGAAAAATGTGCAAAATGGGAAAACTATGCCAAAATAAGAAAACTGTGCCAAAATGGGAAAACTGTGCCAAAATGGGACAGTAGCAAAATGACTCATGCTACGCCAAATCAGTAGGTACCATTTACTGGGATGCCACCCGTGGCTCAGTCGTTCGAGATTTTAGCACGGCTTACAAAGAAAGGTCCGTGGGTTCGACTCCCACCGGGCGCCGCCGCATTTTTTTATTTTTCTTATCAACAAATCAAAACACACAGCCTTTTCCTCACCCATGTGTAATAGAGATGTTTACTGTCCGCCACTTTTGTCTGCTCATTGTGTACAATGGAAATGGCAATTTTGTACGGTCGCCGGCACTTTTCCGCGTCCGTGCCAACATTGATAATGTACTGACCATCGCCCATTAATTCCGCACCACGTGTAGTGAAGAGCGGCTTTTCATTGGGGTTGGGAGCAGGACAGCTGGTCTCAAACTGTGAAAAAAGGTGCGGGAGGGAATTTTGGTTATTTTTAATTTAAAAATTTTGGAAAAATGCCGGCAGAGATATATTTTTAATTTTTAATGAAAATTTTTGAGAAATTTATGTGGCAATAGAGTCAAAAATGCTTCTTTTCTTTTTTTGCCTGGCATTTCTACCAGGTATGGCATTCCGAGGCCCCAAAAATTTTCCGGAAGTCGGAAATCGGAATTCCGACCCCAAAAACCTCGGAAATCGGAACTCAGAATTCTGTGCCATCCCTGATTTCTACCAAAAAGGACATTTTTTCATCCGATTAACAGTAAACCGCGGCATTCGGTAATTGCCGGCTACTGTAAGATAAAAATTCGTAAAATTTTGCTTTAAAATTTACTGGGCAGATCAGGCTCAGAGGAGACCATACAAAAAAAAAAATCCCGTGTCAAAAAACTAATCAAAACTAATTTTGTTTATATATTTCGATTGTTTTAAAGTTTTTTTCGAATAAGGACAAATTTTTAAACCAAAAACTTTTATCAAGAAAAAATGATTAAATTTTGGGGACCAATTTTGTGAACATTTTTTGTTTCAATTCTTAGGCGTGTATTTTATGAAATTTTTTCGGCTCTTCTCAGGGGTATATTTTTCGTTTTAATTGCATTTTTGTTAAGGATTTTTCAAAAAATCCTAAAAAAGGCGCCAAAAATGGCGAAATAGGCACAAAAACAGGCATTTCGGCATTAAGCACAAAAAGTCCAAAATAGGCAAAGTTTGGCATTATAAAAGTCATCGTAGACACCCCAAAGCGGAAAATGCGTTTTTCGTGCTTTTCTGTGCGTATTAATTGCGCTGAAATTTTAGGCATTTGCCTAAAAAACGAAGCCCTAATTATTTTTATTATTAAAAAGAATTTTACAATGTATTCGAGTTGGTCATCTCCAGCAAGGGACGGAGTCATTTTAATTTTCAAATAATTTGATGGGCTGTCAGCACCAGCAGAACGGCAGAAGAAGAATGTGGCGATTGGCACAAGACAAAGGAGAACAACAAAAGCCGTCATCATTTAGCAATTAATTAAAGAATTCAATTAAACTTTTAAAAAGGCAAAACTCATTAGTGAAAATTAGTTGCTTCTTTGGAAAATGAGACTGTTTTGCTCTGCTTTTTATGTGTTTGTAGAGAGTATTTAAAGAACATATTTATGAATTAGGTACGTACGGGAACTGATATTTTATCTGGGAATTGGGAGTCGAGATCGGGAAAGAGCCCTGAAGCCGAGCACCAAAACGGGATAGAATCGGAAGGCCGAGAACGAGACCAGGGGCCTATTTCAATTCAGATCATATCCCAGATATGACGTGTCATATATCAAAGTCGAAAAATAGCTTAACATCTGCACTTAAATATTTTTTACTTTTGGGTCTATAGGAAAAGGAAAATTTAGGTACAAATTCTAAATTTCTGGTCAAGTTTTTGTTGAGAAATGAATTACTTCTTGAATAAATGAAACCTTTATAATTTAAGGGCGTGTTCTGAAATAGTGATTTTGTACTTAAAAACAAGATTGAAAAAGTTAATCGAAAACGCAAAAACTTACTTATACTTAGAAAACATCACAACTTTGTAAAAAAAAAAATTAGCATAGCTAAATCCCATTTATAAAAAACATTTTAATTTTGAAGTGCCCAAAAATTAATAAAATTATTTAAGCATTTTCGATTTACGCTTTAAATTTATAAACTGGGAAAAATAATTTAATTTATTTATCATTCGATAATAGAGGTTTCATTCTATAAAATGCTTTTTAATGAAAATTTTCGATCAAGTTTAAAGTTTTTTATGAACTTTTATCCTACATACGATTGGGCATGTCTCCGCCTCGGAGCGGATACACCCGCATATGATTTGCACAAGGGAAGGGGTGTCATATGTGACGGCATATACGTAGAAAAGGGAGTTAATTGAAACGCGCATATGATTAATCATAGGAAAAGTCGTATGCCGCGTATGACGGCGTCGCAGATATGATATCATATCGGCGATATGATATATATCGGCGATATGATACCATGGCACAATTGAAACGCGCCTATGACACTATGACACGTCATATCATACGCCGCATATGACTTTTGGGGTGGTTTAATTGAAATAGAAATTTTGTGTATGATATGACACCGTGTCATAGAGTCATATCGCAGATATGACCCGAATTGAAATAGGCCCCAGGAAACGGAGAACGAGACCGGAAGCGAAAACCCGGGAAATTTCCTGAGTTCGAAAACCGGGAATCCCGCGCATCCTTCGCATCTATGAAAAAGATAAAATAGATATGATAGTGGTGTTCGAGAGGGTCATCGGTCTAAGAACCCGACTCGAGAAAACTGTCACGGCTTTTGTCGGTCTCGAGTCGCAAGTTTTTGGCCTTAAAACATCACTCAGATAATAGTTGCTGAGTGTAAAAAGTCAGTCTGTTTTGTGCCTGGTTACTGTACGCTAATAGTTTTAGACTCAAAAAGTGGTAAATTTTGCTAAATTTAGACATTTTAAAAGGTAATTGGGCGCAAAAAAGGAGATTATTTTATAGCTTTTTTACGAAAAAAGCCAGTGAAAATTAATTTTGAACTTTTTAAAATGCGCAAAATTTCATAATTTTTTAAACCCGATTTTTTAATCGTAAAAAGGGAATAAACCATTTTCTACCCATGTTATAAAATAAATTTTATTAAAAAAAAAATTCAGATTCATTGAAATATTATAATTTAGTGGTGACATTGTATGTGTATGTGCGCGTTGGCAATGGATTTTTTGATGACGAAATTTATATTAAAAATTCGCAAAAATCAATAGAAGTTGTAAATTTGTATTTGTTGACAAGCCTAAAAATTATTCAATTATATATTTATGTTATATTATATAATTTCGAATATTATAATTTATATAATTAAACAAACAATGGCATGAAAAAAGAGTTCCTCGAATGTAATTGAAATTTATTGTAATAAACCCATCTTCTACAAAGCTATGGGAGAACTGTGTTAATTAACTTCAAACTTAAAACATGTGAAGCAAACTTTAATAAAAACAGAGAATTTTTCTGAATCAGATTGGCTTTTATTAAGAACCGAGTTTTCTGAGCTTTTTTTCTTCACAAATTTAAGCCTCTCAAAAGCAATGGTTTTGTAGGCGCATTTCGTAGGCAAAACGATTAGGAAATATTAAGGCTAATAGGAATAGGCACGTACAATGGCTTTGTTTCGAAACCAATTCCTTCAAAATTTTGGTGAGGGTTCTGTGAGAATAAGAAAGCTAATTCCCAAATGGGCGCGCAAAAGTTATGTAGGAAAGTAATTTTTAAATTTTATTTAATATATTCTAAAAAATTAATTAATCACTTCATTCCTGCTCAAAATTAGCGGCACATTATAAAAATTATTTTTTTAAGCATTTTTTGTTTATTCAAAATATCAATAGCTTACACATTAAATAAAAAGCCTCTCAAATTTTGTTGGTTAAAACAATTTTTCAAGAAAACTGTTCAAATGGGTCTTGGTGGGAAAGAGTAATAAAAAAGCGTAATTACCATAATTATACAGCCAAATGAGCAAAGATGGAATTGACTCTTCGGCATTCACCAATGAATTTTTGAAATTTAGCAATCTAAGAATGCAATTCACGGACTATCGTATGATATCAAGATTGTGCAATTTGGTTGCGTCTGAGAAAAGTTATGAGTTGATTTGTCAAAAATTTGGCAAATTTTGCACTTTTCGTCGATTGACATAGCACCATTTACTTCCAGACGTTTACCTGACTTTATTTCAAATTTTGGCATATAAATAGAGAAAATATTTTTGCTTCGGATTTATTTAGCATTATTTTGGATTACCATCTCCCAACATTTTGTCTCTTCAAAAAACCAAATTTTCGAATGACAATCCTTTAACGCCTATAACTTTTTTCTAACTCGTCAAATTGCTTATTTGTTAGCATTTGCTTAGAAAATGCTTCTCCTACTCATGAGCCGCCGATTTATAACAAAGATTTTTCCAGTTTGGTTGGCAAAACCCTCAAAAATTATCTCCGAAAATCGTTATTTTTAATTTCTGTTTTTCTCTATAAAGAAATAGTACGCCAAAACTACCCTAGGCTCTTTTTAAGAGAGGAATTTTGTGTCCAATTTACGGGTCCGCCAACGAATTTGGGACTAAATAAATTTAAGTTTGGGTATTTTTTTGGAAAAAATGCCTATTCCAAGCTAAATAAATTTGAAATTCAGCGACAAAACATAAAGTAAATAATGAGGCCACCTAACAAATAAGTTTCAATACATCCATATTCTCTGCTTATCTATTCTATACATAAAATTCCAAAAAATTCCCCAAATTTTCAGGAAATTAATTATTGCCAAGCATTTGTTTGCCGTGGCCTCCAAAATGCCGTCGTCTCCGATTCCTTTTTCGCTGTTCGTCGTCCTTTTCCTATTCGTCCCATTTTTGCCCGGATGTTCGTCTTTTTATTTGGCGCCTCCTTCTTCTCCTTGTGTCTCCTCCGATATCGCCAAAATCTGTGAGATTCCCACACAAATTCATCTACCAAATTCTGCATTTTCTTTTGCTTTTTCAGGCGGTGAACCATCCGTTGCGCATTATTTCGAGTGCTGTGGAGACAGTGGCGCAGGTCGGTGACACGAAATTGGCACACGGCGAATGTTTTATGGCACTTTTCGGCTTCTTTGGGCGTCGAATACGAATATGGCATTTATTTTAGCCCATTTCGAACTAACCGAACTCGAACAAAAAGTAGAAAATTTCGAATTTTAAGAATTCGTTTTTCAGGACTAATTTTCAACGCCAAATCATCCTAATATTTAATCGGAAATGGAAAAGTGCCATTCTGAATGGAAAAGTGCCATTTTGAATGGAAAAGTGCCATTTTCGAATGGAAAAGTGCCATTTTGAATATAAAAGTGCCATTTTCGAATGCCCTTCCCCCACATTTTTCAGATTGTTGCCTCAGACTGAACACGTGGTCCATTGTCCTGGTGTCGCTGCTCGCCTTTTGCCTGGTCGCTTGTCTTGTGCTTTGCTTGGTCAAATGCATTTGCCTTTGCTGCTGCTGAAGTGACGGCGACGGAAAAAGAAAGGAACGGACGGACGGAGGAGAAAAATGAGCAAAACGAAGTTAAAATGCCATACAAATTTGTGTGAATTTTGTTGTGATTTGTACATACATATATGTATATTATTGTATATTTGTAAATATACTGAATAACAAATATTCTCTGTCCAACTATGGCATTATTTTTTTTTATAGAAATTTCGGCTTTTCTAAAAAACGGATTCGAATGACGAGCCGTTGGACTGTTTTCACTTTGTCCATTTATCATAGGGAGAACCAACGGGAAGGGGTGGGGCTCTTGTGCACTTTAGGCGTCCAATCATCACTTTCTTTGGCCATCATTTTTCTTACTTAGTCAATCCATCTTGGTATCAAACGAAATTTTAAAGTCCCGGGAATTAGCTTGATTTGACGCTTCTAGAAAGAAGTTCCATTTGCATATCGGGATTTAGTGCATTTTCGCGATTTATTTGTCAGTTCGGGCCGCTGTTTTAAGTCGGAAGTGACTACTTTTTGGCTCTTTTGCACTTTGAGCATCCAACCATTGAGTATGGTCTTTCTGACTGGTTGGACACATAAACTTCTAAAGCCATGCCGATTTCTTGGTAAGGGCATTGAGTTCGAAACGAAATTTAAGTGTAACTTTTTTATTTTCGGCTCAAAGTCAGTTTCCGGGAGTTTCGAGGGCGCTGTTTACGAATTTGAACTCGGATTTGCCTAATTCTGAACCCCGGACCCGAACTCGAACATAAAGTTGAAAATTTTTTTTCCAAAATATACGTTAAAACTGGTCAAATTTTGGCGCAAATTGCGCATTTTATACAATCAAAATAAATAGGTAGTTGTTAAATGAATTAGAAGCTTTTACCCCAAAAAAACCAATTTAAAAAAAAATTTTAAATTTTCTGTTCGAATTCGGGTCCGGGTTCGGAATTTAGCAAATCCGAGTTAAGGTTCGTAATCAGCACCCTCGAAAACACCTAAAAACTGGTTTTGAGCCCAAAATTAAAAAAAAAATTAAAAATTAGGGACACCCATTCTTCAGGATTGCCCTAAATTGTACATCAAACCCACAAATATATAAACCATACATGGTAGTGAACTACTTGCATTTATGCCCTCATTTTTTGTTGCTATTTTCGGCTCTTATGCAGTTTGTCCCCCATAAAATTTTTTTTATTTCTAAGTAAAAAAGTCAAAATATAGGTTTTCGGGGTCGTTGATCACGAATCCGACATCCATTTCGACATATTTCGAACCCCGAACCCGAATTCGAACAAAAAGTCAAAAACTCAATTTTCAACAAAATTCACATTTATTGCTCAAAATCGATTCAAATGCACGATATTCATAGCGAATAAGAAAAACAGTAGATTTACGGGACTCGTTCACATGGATATATGGCACTTACTTGAGACCAAAAGTTAAAAAACACAACATTATAATGTTCGAAATGGGTCGAAATGGATGTCGGATTCGTGATCAGCGACCCCGAAAACTTATATTTTGACTTTTTTACTTAGAAATTAAAAAAATTTTATGGGGGACAAACTGCATAAGAGCCCTATTTTCCACCATTTTGTTTTCTCTTTTCTTTTCCATCCAAAAATGAATTTACCTATTATGCATTTTGTGCTATTTCCCCTCTTTTCCTCTTCTGTGAGCACTTTTCTCGCAAGGATTTTTGGTTGGAAAATTGACGCATTTCCTTTTACAGAAAATTTAGTAAAAAATTTTTTATTCTGAAAATGACTCTTATCCCTCGTCAGTGGATCTGCCAAGGCGCAGGCTGCAACGACACAAGCGAAGAATACATTCCGGACGTACAGCAATGGATGAATGGTCGGTGTGTTGATGTGATCAATTGATTCGAATTTCTTTTTTCGAATCGGATACGGAATTTATAAAAATAGGCCTCGAATTACGCACGCATTCAAAAAGAATTCCTATTTTTAAAAGTTGGAACAACTTTCCCTGCTGATCACGCGAATAATGCCAACCCATTTCGACTAATTCAAAAACCCGGATCCGAATTCGAATGAAAAGTCGTCAATTTCGACTAATTCAAAAGCCCCGAATTCGAATGAAATGAGTTGGTAATTCAAATTTCCTCCCATTTTCAGCGATTGGTGACATTTCGCATTGGATGATGACCGGCGCTGCTGCAATGACCGGCCTTGTCATCTGCTTAAGCCTACTCCATCTGATTTTCGTCAGCACTTTGATCAGTGACGAGAAAATACGCTCCGAACTGTACTGGGTGGTGCTAATGCCTCCGGTGTGTGCAATTAATTAAATAATTTGTCTAATTAGTAATTAATACCACCCCTCCCCCCCCCTCCCTCTCTTCAGGTGATCGTCGTTTGTGGCTTCACCGGCATGGTTTTGCCGAGGGCGGCACTTTTCTTGTACGCAATTGCGCTCGTCTATTACATGATCTGCATTTTCGTGCTCGTCTGTTTGATGAACACGGTCAATTCAACTCATTAATGCTAATTGGTTTTCAATTTGGTGCCAATTTCAGCTGCACGGTTCTCGCAAATCGATGTGCGAAAAACTGATGGCCAAAGGCGAGCGAATTTCGATCAGAATTTATCCGTTTGCTTGTTGGTTGATCTGCTTCGAGGATTTTCTGCCGACAGAGTGCGTTTTACATGGACATTGAGAGAGAAAACTGATCAGAGAATAGACCAAATGTTTTGAAAGTGATCGGAACTGATCAAAGAATGTGAAATTGATCAGAAAAGTGCTCCCATTAAATTCAGGCAAAATTTCCGCCGGTTTGAAGTGCTCGTGTTCCAATCGCCGATTGTACGAATTATGCTCGAAATTTTGAACATCACCGTGTACATGGTGAACAAACAGTTTTTGTAAAATGTTTCATAATTTGGCATTCTGTCACTCAGGAGCTGAGCAGTCGCAAACACATGTACTTCCAAATATCCAATTTTGCTGCTATGATTTCCATGTTTATTGGCTCCTACGGCTCTTACGTAATTGTGCCCGTCGGCGCTTCGCTGTTGCACGAATATCGGCACGTCTCACATTTTTTTTCAATTGAAATTATGTGAAATTTCAATTTTATTTCAAAGAAATTCGGTTTTTTTCCCCATTTTCAGTTTTTTGCTACTCTTCCGTATCGTCGACTTCTGCCAACTGTTTTGGTCCGTGCAAAAGTTTGTCGGCGACTTATGTGGCATTCTCGATAAGGTGCCGACCATAGCGTATGATCCCGCCAAATTGCCCTCTTCGGCGGTGGCACAATGTGAGCAGAACACCATGGAAAAAGTGGCACAATTATCTTTTGGCACTTTTACTAGAATTTTCGAGAGAATTTTTTAATTAAAAAATAATTCCCATTCATTGTCCTTTCAGTTTACATTTGCTTTTTGCTCTGTGTCGAGATGCTTTTCGTCTCTTTGTTGGCCACCTTTTGCTTCCAACCGTCGCGCTGTGCCTTTTTTGACAAGCATCGGGAACGGAATGCCATGGACAATGCCGACGGGGAATGTGCCGAAGACGGATGCGTCAGCGATGTTGAAGCCGGAAGTGGTGCCGAGGACTTGGATGAACTGTTGGATGACGACGACGTTCAGCAGCAGCAGCATTTGAGAAGTGATGAATCAGAGTGATAAGCAAAATGTTGTGATCGAGGAAAAGTGATCGAAATTTGTTTTATTTTTTCGCCAAATTTACTCATAATTAAAAAGACCATTATTAAAAAAAAGAATGTTGATGCTGTTTTTCGATATTCTCGTAGTTAAGGCTATGTGTTCGATTGACTAAAACCCTGAACAAATCGCCAGTCAAATTTTCTATCACTTAACTTGAAGTGGCTAAAAATGGGCGTTTTATGTATTCTGAGTAGTACTCGGAGTTTTCGAAGATCCTGAACACGATTCTTACATCTATTTCGAATATCGAACCCGTAGTCGAACAAAAATTCGAATTCAATTTCAAAATATTTCACAATAATGCACAAGTAAAATCTGACAATGTTTATTGTGCAAAAGATTGACGGATGTGAAATTTTAGGAAAGATGGACCATCCAACAATGGGTGGCCGACGGTGTTTGGGAAATTTGAATTTTTGACATTTTGTTCGGATCCTGGATTCGGAATTGGTCGAAATGGATACCGAATTCGTGATCAGTGACCCCTAAAACCGTTGAAAACATGTTTTCATGACTTTTGAAGACAAAAAATATTTTTTCAAAAAATGGGGGGCACCAGTTTTATTATGTACTATTACGGGCAAAGTCATAGGCAATACAGTACATTTATTTTTTGGGGGGCTTGCGTAAATTTTCAAACTTTTTCAAAAATTTTTTGAACCTTGAAAAAATAAAAATGCTCGTTTTTGGGATATAATCTTTTAAAGAAATTGAACCAAATTGTAAAATTTCCCCGGATTTTTCTGTCGGCACCGCCGGATCGCATTTCTTTGTTTAATTTGGGTCTAAATATGCTTCAAAAAGTGGCATTCATTTTTTTGGCCAATTCCGAACCTCGGACCCGAATTCGAACAAAGTCGAGAATTCAAATTTTCCAGAATTTACTTTTATGCTTGAGTCACTAAAGTAATGATCCTTTTTAAATATTTCAATGATTTGTGACTAAATTTAGAAAAGTGTTATTATGACTTAAAAATTGCAATTATTAAAAAAAACGTGTGGTACCATCTAAACACGGCGATTCAATTTTGGGCTCCCAGTGCAAATAAGTTTATTATTTATTTAGTAATCAGAACGCCAAAACTTTGCAAAACTTGAATTTATTTGAGACAAGAGCCGATCTCGAGTTAAAAACATAACTTTCATAAAATAAACAGGGATCCGATAGAGGGGGTCAAAATATTGGCCTATGCAAAATTTCAAAAAGTTACCAATAGGGAAAATTTTTTCCAAGGGCAAACATTTCAATAATTTTAATTCTTTTTTAGCCAAGTCCACAATTTAAGGCCAAACCAAATAAAATTTACAATATTCTCCAGAATTTTCCCTTCAAAATGAGCATAAAATGGTTTTATTTGCTCTAGTATTCACCAGGTTATAAGCTAAGAAAATTTCATAAAATTGTCGATGTTGTACCTAAACAACGCTTTTTGAATATGATTTTTTTTTGCCACGAAAACTTTTATTAATGAAAAAATAATTCTGCCTTCTTCTTTAAAAGAAGAAATTGAAATTAACACACAACATAAGGAGGACTTGAACCTGGGACCCCTTGCAATTATTAAAAAAACGTGTGGTACCATCTAAACTATCCTTTGACCGGGAATTCCCGTCCCGGTCCCGCTCTATTCTATTTTTACCGTCTATGCATGGACAGGAAAATAATACTTGATTAATTTGATTGAAACAGCAGCCAAAATGGGGCCTCCCCATCCCCGCCCTTTTTGACTAAATAATCCGTAAACCAATTTTTGCGTTAAAAAAATCTGACCGGCGATTTGTGACACATATGAGATATTGAAAAACAATCCACAGCTTTTTTAATAATTGCCTTGTAAATTACGAGCTTTGGCGAAAAAATAAACAAAACGAAATTTCGATCACTTTTTCCCGATCACCATCTGTATGTTCTTCAACCGCTACACTTGAATATGATGAATGTCCAATCCCTGCAAAAAATAAAATAACTTTAATTTGATGGTGCAAAATAATAGCTTAGAAAGCCTCAATTAAATCATCCTGACAACTAACTAAAAAAACTTTTTTTTTAATTTTTTCTTTGAAAAATTTCCAAGTTAGTAAATTTTCGGCACTTTTTGCATGATGACGTTTTGTCCCGACGACGTTTCGGCGACGCCTTTTTGTCCTGGTCCGGTGAAAGGGGGTCTCTACATCCCTTTCCTTCGGGCGACTTTATGGCACATGCATAGTATTTTCCAGTTCGATTTCGGAGTCCCCCCCCCCTTTCTCGGCTAGGCCCTTGCGGTAATGGCGTCCAGCAGGGATGACACGGAATTCCGATTTCCGAAAAAATTTGGGGAGTCGGAATGCCATCCCTGGTGTCCAGACCAATGCCCTTCTCGTGTTCCACCACAATTCCATTCCATTCGCCCTGCAGCTCACCTCAGCCTTTGTCATGTGCACATTGTAAAAGCGTTGGCCACAGTAACCACAAGCATGCGTGCCCGGCTTGTCCTTAAAAAGCACCCAAAATGATTATTCATCAATTATAATATCTAATTGGAATGATGTGCCATTCAAACAACAAAAAAAAGCCCAATTTATTGTTATCCGCCGGACTCTTTTTGGTTCGGAATGAGCGGATTCCGGACATTTTAAAAAAAGCCGAACCGAAATAGTCGACGAAGGGGGGGGGGGGTCGTAACGAAAAGGAAAAAGAGGAAAATCAATCAAATTTTGAACAAATTTACATGGACGGACGGATCCTTTTCAAAAAGTAGGCGTCGATCCCCCCTTTATTTAATATATGATTGAAGACACCTTTAATAGAATGGGAAAATCGCTTCCATTTCAATGGGTTAATTAGTGTAAATACCCCCTCCCCCTGGCACTGTCCGCTCTCACCAAGTTGATGTAAACGCGCGGGTGGCCCAACTCGCGGTGGCCCCCGTCGCAGCGCACCACGCGCTCCTCGCTGGGCACGGGCGCCAGCTCGGCGATAAGCTTGGCCGCATTATGCGGATTCACTTGCTTCGGCGTATACTCGAAACGAGAACGGCGCCAATCGGCAATGTCCCAGGTCTGGAAAATGGGTGCGGTTTAAAGTGAAATTGTGGATTACTTAAAGCCCGACTAAGAAAGAGCGCGTTCGCCCTGGTACCAACCGGTTTTGCCAAGCAAATGCTACCAACATTCGATAGCCCCAATAAATCTCTATTCAAAATTTCAGATTCCGTTACATTTCAAAAAAAAAAGCCAGGAATATTTAATTTGGGTGCTGTTTTTAATAGGGCGCTTGAACGGCATCCCCTCGGATTACAGGAAAAACTGTCGAAAAAATAAAACCGAAAGCGTAGATAGAGATGCTGGCCATTTTTTAAATTTCGGCAGGACCACATTCCCGAAAAGTTATTAATAGTTGTACATTGACTCCTCCCCCGTCCGCCTCACCATCGGTGTGGTCGCCTGCACGTCCATGTACAAGGGACGGGCGGTGGCGGCACTGCTGGCATGACGACAACTCGCCGCAATCTCCGAGGGCGTCCAATGGCACCGCAAAAACAGCTGTGACAAACGACGCATGAGAAGAGAGCCGTCCGTCTCGGCTTTCAGATATCCAAATTTAATTAAAACCGCGCTGGCAAAACACTAAAAATTCAAATTGAAACAAAAAATGGTGGCATAAATTTCAAATATGTATGAGAAACGGAAACCGAAATGGCACAAAAAAAATGGTGGAAAATGCGTGTGTTTTTTCGGTGTCCAGACATTTGCGTCCCGGACATTTGCGGCCCCAGCCAAATCGGACATTTGCGGCTTCGTGTAACATATTCATTATCCAATTTTTTAGAATCGAAATTCAAAAAAAACAATAAACCAACTGTACATAATTAAAAAATATGAGGAGAATGACCGTGCTATCAAAGAATTAATTTTACGATACGATAATGATGATGAACGCGACAATGAGACTTTGCTTCGTCATTTAAACGCATTACAGTATCGCCTCGCAGAGGGGCTTCATGAATGGGGTGAAATGCAAAAAAAATGATGCTCGTTGGGCCTTGAGCAAGCCATTGGAAATTAAAAAAATTTATTTGTGTTAATTGGATAATGTACAGTTGGTTTATTGTTTTTTTTGAATTTCGATTCTAAAAAATTGGATAATGAATAGGTTACACGAAGCCGCAAATGTCGGGCATTCCCTTACATCCAAGTGAAAAAGGGGAAATAAAATTAAAGGAAAACGGATGGAAAATGGGAGAGAAAAGGGCGGGGGGGGGAAGAGATAAAAAGAAAAGAATGAAAAGGGAAAAAAGGGGAAAAAGAAAAAAGGTAGAAAAAGGGATACAAGGAAAAGAAAAAGAGGAAAAGGGAGAAAAAGGAAAAAGGTAAAGGAAAAGAGATAAAAAGAAAAGAATGAAAAGGGAAAAAAGGGGAAAAAGAAAAAAGGTAGAAAAAGGGATACAAGGAAAAGAAAAAGAGGAAAAGGGAGAAAAAGGAAAAAGGTAAAGGAAAAGAGATAAAAAGAAAAGAATGAAAAGGGAAAAAAGGGGAAAAAAAAAAAGGTAGAAAAAGGGATACAAGGAAAAGAAAAAGAGGAAAAGGGAGAAAAAGGAAAAAGGTAAAGGAAAAGAGATAAAAAGAAAAGAATGAAAAGGGAAAAGAGAAAAGAGAGGAAAGTAATCACTAGGGCTGCCAAAAATATGTACAAAAAGTGGTCCAAATATGTACATAAATATGTAAGAAAAAACCCCAAATATGTAAATAAATTTTTTTTAATGGTATTTTTTGGGAAAGAAAATCCCCGTAAAGTATGAAATAGCCACAAAATGACATAAAAATTACTTTTTGTGGTATTTTTAGGCAACATTTTCAAACTTATTTTTTCTTTATAAATTTTCAAAATATGTAAAAAAATGAAAATATGTACAAAAATATTTGCCGAAATTTTGGATTTTTTTTTGAGGATTTCCAAAAATTTCCGTAAAAAATACTCAAAATATGTAAAAAATGAAAATATATATGAAAAAAATCCAAAATATGTAAGAAAATCCCGAAATATGTGAAAAATGGGTGGTTGAGGAGCAAAAAACTTTTTTCCCGCTGCTGGGTAAAAACTGCACATTTTCACTAAAAACTACCCAATTTTGGCAGTTTTAAGGCAAAAAACTTGCAAAAATAGTGGAAAATGGAGGTTCGGCGGTGCCGATAGGCGCCGCCGGGAAAAATTTTTGGAACTTTGAGTGCTATTTGCTACGAAAATTGCCTATTAAATTTTCGTTTGGGGGGGGGGAATTCGAAAATTTTTACATTAAAAATGAAACTGATCAGATTCGATCAGAAAATTTAAAGTGAAAGGAAGACAATTTGAAAGCATAGAAAATGAAATTTATTTAATTAAAAAAAACCCGTCTAATTACACGGCAATTAATTAGCAAAAAGCCAATTAGTGAATGCATTTTTTAATCCACTTTTTTTTTATTCGATTCATAAATGAGACATTTCCTAATCAAAATATTTTACACAACGATTCATATTTATAGTGCAAATCACTGAAAAACAGCGCAACATTTCTGTATGACCGACGAATGAATGACCGCTACACTTGAATATGATGAATGTCCAATTCCTGCAAAATAAAATTTTAATTAGATGGTGCAATTATAGCTTAGAAACCCTCAATAGAAGCCAAACCCCACTTTGCTTCGGGCGGGAGAGGGGCTAACATCCGGTCGGGGTCGTTTTCGTACGAGCACAAGTTTTTGGCTATAACTTTTTTCTTTGCCAAGCAAATCCAACAATCTTGGTATCATTCAATAGTCCCAAGAGTCCTTTATTAATCTGCAAAATTTTGAAAAATTTCGTTAGGGTTCAAAAAAGTTATGCTCAGAAAATTTCAAAAAACTGGGTTTCTAAACATTTTTGAACCGTAACAGAATTTTTCGAAAGTTGGCAAATTAATAGAGGACTCTTAGAGCTATCGAATGATACCAAGATTGTTGGATTTGGTTGCTAAAGAAAAAAATTATAACAAAAAATTGAGCTCGTATGAAACGGCTTGGTCCGCTAACAACCCCGACCCTCAGGCAAATTTTTTAATATGCTCTGTAAAATTCAGCCCCGTTTTTCAATTCCATGCCATTCCGTTCTGTTCGCCCTGCTCACCTCGGCCTTTGTCATGTGCACATTGTAAAAGCGTTGGCCACAGTAACCACAAGCATGCGTGCCCGGCTTGTCCTCAAAAAGCAACCCCAAATGATTATTTAGCAATGTATAACTTTTTGGAATGATTTGAGTGCCATCCAAAAATCTTAATTTATTGTTAGGAGGGACAAAACGGCGCCGCAAAAAAATTTTACACATAAAATTAAGAAAAAATATCAAAAAATTTCAGCCAGCCTAATTCGATTTTTTTTTTTTGTTCTGCGGTGGCGTTATGTCCCAGCATTCCAAGTTTCCGGACTCTTTTTGGTTCGGAATGAGCGGATTCTGGACATAAAAAAAGATAAACCGAATTATTTAATTTTATTTACCAAAATTGCAATTTCAATGACTTAAGAGGCTTTTAGAGTAGAAAATTTCGTTCCGGCTTCAATGGGTTAATTAGTAGTAAATACCCCCTCCCCCTGGCACTGTCCGCTCTCACCAAGTTGATGTAAACGCGCGGGTGGCCCAACTCGCGGTGGCCCCCGTCGCAGCGCACCACGCGCTCCTCGCTGGGCACGGGCGCCAGCTCGGCGATCAAATGGGCCGCAATGTTCGGGTTCACTTGCTTCGGCATGTACTCGAAACGAGAACGGCGCCAATCGGCAATGTCCCAGGCCTGGCAAAATAGGGCGGATTTTTAAAATGAAATTAGGGATTAGTTAAATCCCGGATAGAAGGGAGAGTTCCCCTGCTGACCAAACCGATTTTGCCAAGAAAATGCCACCAACAACTAAATCTGACACCCATTTTGGGGAGCAGTTCGTTCCCCCACTCGAATTTTTTAATATTTTTCCAGCGATTTGCTAGAAAAAAATTTCAAAAATTTTTATTTTTTCTAAAAATCTAGGTATATCAAGATTAAAAAAAAGAAATATATATTTTGTGGGGAGAAACAAAGTACATCGCTCATTTTGACTAATTCCAGAACTCTAACCAGTACTCCCAACGAAAACGTCAATTTTGTGACCTTTGGCGGTCCGTCTTGGAGTTCAAGTAAGCGGAATTGACCCAAAACGGATGTTATATATTAGTCCGTATTCAACGACCCCAAAAAAGTGTTTCACGACTGTAAATAATGCCGAAATGTCCGTAAATAAAACCACCAAATTTAGAGTTAAACCGGCTAATCAGTGACAGAATTTCCATTTTTCTCCCAAAATTTCCCATGGCGATTCACCTGTCCCGTGTGCGTCAGCTCGTCAAACTCCGCCGGCCGCTGGGCCATTTCTTTGGGGCTCGGCACCGGCACATTTTTCTGCTCGTCACCGCCCTTCCATCGCCGTGCCATTGCGCCGGTGGCGCCGCGCATTCGCAAAACTGCGGCACTTTTGGATGATGAAAACATAGTGATTGCTTTTTGGCAAATAAAAATGTAAATTAGGAACAAAAAAAAGGAAGAAAAATAGCGTAATTGAGAAAAACGGTAATATTAATGTAATTAGCATGCCTTTTTAAAACATTTTTAAATGACTCAAAAATAAATATGAGCAAATAAAAAATAAATTCCGTGGACGAGAGAGGAGAGAATGCATATTATTGAGGAGAATAAAGAACATAGCCATAGGCCAATTTTTTACTTCCGATAGGAGCCCCCAAAAACCCCCGAGGGGATGCCTTTTTTATGTTCAAATTATTTATTTTATGAAAATGAGGAGGGGAGGATTTTAGCCGAAATATGAAAATTTCTCGAAAATTTTTAGTTTTCAAAAATTTGTTTTCTTTCGAGTATGCATTTTGGATTTTTTTTAACATTGCTATGCCCTTGTACAGAGAGGAGAGAGAGAGAGAGGAGCATCATATTGTGAGTGATTGTTTAGTCTAAATAATCACACGGGGCGACAAAAACAAAACAAATATTTTTGGGCCATTAAAAATGGCGACAACAAAAAATGAATAGAGAGAGAGAGGAGAATGGGCAGCTTATTCAGTGCTGCGTCCATTTGATGGTCTTCAGGTCGACGCCCTCCTGCACCATTTCCCACAGCGGCGACATTTCGCGCAGACGGAGCGCCTCCCGGACACACTTTTGCACCACGTAGTCAACCTCCTGGCCAAGTGGGGCATCATTAAAGTGTTGGAACTGTTTTTGCTTGTTAGTGCCAAATAAACATTGCTAGCAGGAAATCAACAAAAATTTCGGCATTTTTTTTGGGGGGGGGAGGGATCAAAATTCAAAAAAGAATTTAGGGCTGTCAAAATAATGGGTGCTTCCGAATTAATGCCCAAAAATCTATGCGTTTTCGTACCCACCTGTTCAGTGGTGAAGCGACCGATGCCAAACCGAATGGACGAATGGGCGAGGTCTTCATCGGCACCAATGGCACGCAGCACATAGGAGGGTTCTTGAAAGCAAAAAATGAAATAATCAAATTGAAATTTGCGTGAAGTGGGGCAAATTATCAGCAATTTTAACGTTTTCATAAACCGGAAAACTGAGAATGTGTGCGACTTAATTGTAATTTGATTATAAATAAAAGTAAAAGGTAGCAAAAATAGAAATTGTTTCATTTTATTTCACTGTATGGTTTTGCCCGTTT
Organism: Heterodera glycines; assembly: GCA_004148225.2. Taxonomy (NCBI): domain Eukaryota; kingdom Metazoa; phylum Nematoda; class Chromadorea; order Rhabditida; family Heteroderidae; genus Heterodera; species Heterodera glycines. Next base: position 1,683,500 of record CP049713.1, read on the forward strand.
TGTTTTGGTGTCATGACAACTCGTTTTTTTTGCTTTTCAAAACCCCATTTTTTTGCGGCGCACTTTTTCCAAAAATTTTTGGTGAACCGAGGGGGGGCCGACGGTGCCGGTAGGCGCCGTCGAGAAAAAATTTTGAAAATTTGAGTGCGGTTTGTTAACAGATTTTGACCCAAAAACTGCCAAATTTTGCGATTTTTTTTGCAAGTCGACGAATTTTTTTTAAAAAAAAACGTTTTTGCGGCGTGGTTTTTCCAAAAACTTTTGGGGGACAGGGGGGTTCGGCGGCGCCGACAGGCGCCGCGGAAAATTTTTTGTAATTTTAATGCTATTTGTTAGCAGGTTTGTCTAAAAAATGACCAAATTTTGAGATTTTAGGCTAATTTTTTTAAGAAAAACTAGGATCTTTGGGGCCGGCGGTGCCGATAGGCGCCGCCGGGGAAAAATTTTCAGAATTTTTAATGAATTTTGTTAAGAAAATGGACAAATTTTTCAGAAATTTCTCTCTTTTTCTCCTTCGCCGGCGACCCCCCCCACCTCTTTTACACCGGCCCCCCTCGATGCGAAATGGTCGGACATTTTGGGCCCTTTGCGGCGAAATGGGGGGGGGGGGTCGACCCCCCCCCCCTATTTTTTGTATGCTTTATTTTGTAAAATATTGCACAAATTGCCATTGCCCGTTTTGTGTTACCAAGACTGGCCGAAGTGCACGCACTGCCCGATGAAAGCGCAACATCCTTCAACGCCATCAGCAGACTTTCACCTTCGATGTACGCGAATGAGAGGTTCACACAACCTAAACAAAAGAGTGACACCATGTATAAGTTATCAAAAATTGGAATATTTTCATTGAAAATTGCAGACCCTGGCGTCAAATGTCGGCACGGGGATGGCCGAAATTTCGGGCTTCAATTTCAAATTTCGAGTCACGGTTTCTAATTTTTTTTTTTAGTTCCCCCTTGCGTCTGCACCGTCGTCCATTATTTTTTTGAAAATAGTCCGGCGAAAAAATAGGCCGATGGCAGAAAGCTAACGGTCACTCCTCGGAAAACCCCTCTCTCTCTCTCTCTCAAAGGTATAAAAAAAAATGCCCGGGGCCGTCCCAATCCGATGTCCACATTTGCCCGACCAACCAACCAACCTGGATACCACGCGTGCGGATCCCCGTTGCGCACCACGTGCTGCATCTTGGCGTTGATGCCGTCAATCAGGCGCATGGCCAACCGCGACACGTGCGCATAGTCAAACTCGCGCTCCCGCTGTGCGATGGCACACGCCTCGCCCAGGCCGACCGCGAGCGGGGCGGGCACAGTGCCGGAGCGCAGCCCACGCTCCTGGCCCCCACCGGACATTTGCGCCTCGAGCCGAACGCGCGGACGACGGCGCACGTACAGCGCACCAATGCCTGAAAAAGCGGGGGAAATTTATTTACACATGGTAAAATTCAGACAAATTTCAATCACCAGGAAATTAGAAAAACCAAACCAATAAACAAATAACATGGCATTGGTGCCATGCTGCGTTTTCATCAAAGGCGCAAAAATTTTGCGATTTTGAGCCAATTTATTTTAGAGAAATAGGGATTTTTAGGCGCCGCCGGAGAAAAAGTTGGCATTTTTAGGTCAATTTTTGAAAATTTAGGGGAATTTGGGGGCCGGCTGTGCCCATATATGCACAAATCGGGATTAAGAAATGGTAATTTGGAAAAAATGGGGGCAACTTTTTCGATTTTACATACAAGTTAATGGATTTTTAAAAAACGGGTCGCCAATTTCAAGAATTTTGTTTTGACGAATTTTGCAGGATTTGCACTTGCAATAAAACAATTAAACCAAAAAATACCTTTCGGGCCGTAAATTTTGTGTCCACTGATCGACATCAGATCAATCTTCAGTTCGTCAACATCCAATGGCACTTTGCCAACTGCTTGGGCCGCGTCCGTGTGGAAATGCACATTCTTTTTGCGGCACAATTCGCCTGGGTTTGGAAGAAAAAGGCATTAAAAGACCAATGCTTTTTTAAATTAGGAACCTTAAAAAATTTTTTTTTTAATGGGACCAATTTTTGACTGTATCCCCTGAATTCGAGTCCAGGGATGACCACCGTTTTTCAGCTCCCCTTAAAGTGTGGGTCCTAATTCAGACAATACGAAGCATTTGTATACTGTCGGAGTTAAGTACCTATTTTTGTTTTTGTTCAACATTTCCCCAAAAGTTGTAAAAATTTCTCAATAAAAATGAATCAAATTTAACATAGCCAACTGAAAATTGCTTTTCCCATAAAAAACAAAATAAACATCCTTTTAAGCTTTTTTTATCAGAAGAAAGCATTTTAAAGATCTATAAAACTATAGGGCATTTTCGAATTAAAAAGTAGGGAAGGGGAAGCGGAGAAAATGTTTAGATTTTTTTTTTGGAAAAAACAGTAATTCGTGTATAAAATTCTAAAAAACGCTGAAAAATTTTCAAATTAAAAAGCTTTACCAATTTCCTTGAGCGGTTGCCGCACGCCAATTTCGTTGTTCACCGCCATGATGGAGACGAGCGATGTTTCGGGGCGAATGGCCTGCTCGAGCACCTCCAAACTGATCAGTCCGTTGTTCTGCACCGGAATGTACGTCACGTGGAAGTCGCCCTCGTGCTCAAGGAAACGGCACGAGTCCAACACGCACTTGTGCTCCTGCAAAATACCAAGTGATCAATCGGCAAATTTTTTGCCATTTTTTTCACTCATTTTTTCTATCAATTGGCAAAAACCTCATTTTCTAATATTATTAGGCGCAGTGCACGAACAAATAGGATTTTGAACGGATTTTTTGCCCAAAAATGACCAATTCTGCCCATTTTTTGGATCGAATTAAAAAATATATCAAGAAATTTTAGAGTCCAGCGGTGCCGACTTGCATTAACTTATTCAAACTTATTAATAAAATGAATAAAATATTCAACAAATGCGTATTTCCTGGGGCGTACTTCATTTTCACGGCCTTTTTTAAACCACTTAATATGTTAGAAATTTTTCAAAAAAAAATCTTAGAATTTTTTAAGAAAATTTCAAAAATGCTTTTTAGCGATTTCTTGGTAAAACAGTTTGTTAGTAATTGATTATAAAAATTTTCAAAAATCGCCAGAGAATTTCTTAGAAAAATTTCAAAATTTATCGAAAAATTTCAAGGGTCTGGAAATCTAAACAAAAATTTTCAGGCGCATGACCTGCTCCGATTTATTGTCCACTCCTCTCCCTCAACTGACCGTCTGTGCGGTGATCACATGGTTTTTGTTGGCCACTTTGTAGAAGCGTGCCACGCCCTTCACCGCAATGTTGTTGGACTCGGTGGCGCCCGAAGTGAACACAATTTCGCGCGGGTCCGCCCCGATCAGTTCGGCCACCTGTTGTCGCGCGTGTTCCACCGCCTTTTCCGTCTCCCAACCGTAGGCATGCTAATGGGGGGGGGGGGTGGTACAATTAAAGGCTGATATGTTGTACGGCATAATAAAAAGCGTGCAATACGTCTCCCCGAACCGATTTTTTAAATTTTGAAAATTTTTTCAAAAATGAATTTTTTTTTGAAAAATAATGGAAAGAAAAATTCGGGGAGAGCGACGAACTGCTCTCAAATAATAAAAATTCACTCACTGTCCGACTGTGCGGGTTGCCAAAGTCGTTCAACTGATAGGGCAACATGGCGTCCACCACCCGTGGGTCCTGGCGAAAAAATCAGGGCATAATTCGGTGATAAATAGCCAGAAATTGATTGTCAACAACAACACGACGGCCAATCATTTATATAGTTTTTAAACCTCGAGGACAAATTGTCCAAAAAATTAGTGACCAATTCCATCAAATCGCCTTCCTCACCCAGGGTCCGATTTTTTTTAAATCAAGGAAGCAAAAAATGAAGCAATTTTCCTACGTTTGCCATCGAACCCCTTTCAAAGAGACAAAACAATTTTTGGTTCAAGCAATTATACAAAAACGTTTGTTTTTAATAGGGCGCTTGAACGGCATCCCCTCGGATTACAGGAAAAACTGTCGAAAAAATAAAACCGAAGGCGTAGATAGAGATGCTGGCCATTTTTTAAATTTCGGCAGGACCAAATTCCCGAAAAGTTATTAATAGTTGTCACATTGACTCCTCCCCCGTCCGCCTCACCATCGGTGTGGTCGCCTGCACGTCCATGTACAAGGGACGGGCGGTGGCGGCACTGCTGGCATGACGACAACTCGCCGCAATCTCCGAGGGCGTCCAATGGCACCGCAAAAACAGCTGTGACAAACGACGCATGAGAAGAGATCCGTCCGTCGGCTTTCAGATATCCAAATTTAATTAAAACGCGCTGGCAAAACACTAAAAATTCAAATTGAAACAAAAAATGGTGGCATAAATTTCAAATATGTATGAGAAACGGAAACCGAAATGGCACAAAAAAATGGTGGAAAATGCGTGTGTTTTTTCGGTGTCCAGACATTTGCGTCCCGGACATTTGCGGCCCCAGCCAAATCGGACATTTGCGGCTTCGTGTAACCTATTCATTATCCAATTTTTTAGAATCGAAATTCAAAAAAAACAATAAACCAACTGTACATAATTAAAAAATATGAGGAGAATGACCGTGCTATCAAAGAATTAATTTTACGATACGATAATGATGATGAACGCGACAATGAGACTTTGCTTCGTCATTTAAACGCATTACAGTATCGCCTCGCAGAGGGGCTTCATGAATGGGGTGAAATGCAAAAAAATGATGCTCGTTGGGCCTTGAGCAAGCCATTGGAAATTAAAAAAATTTATTTGTGTTAATTGGATAATGTACAGTTGGTTTATTGTTTTTTTTGAATTTCGATTCTAAAAAATTGGATAATGAATAGGTTACACGAAGCCGCAAATGTCGGGCATTCCCTTACATCCAAGTGAAAAAGGGGAAATAAAATTAAAGGAAAACGGATGGAAAATGGGAGAGAAAAGGGCGGGGGGGGAAGAGATAAAAAGAAAAGAATGAAAAGGGAAAAAAGGGGAAAAGAAAAAAGGTAGAAAAAGGGATACAAGGAAAAGAAAAAGAGGAAAAGGGAGAAAAAGGAAAAAGGTAAAGGAAAAGAGATAAAAAGAAAAGAATGAAAAGGGAAAAAAGGGGAAAAAGAAAAAAGGTAGAAAAAGGGATACAAGGAAAAGAAAAAGAGGAAAAGGGAGAAAAAGGAAAAAGGTAAAGGAAAAGAGATAAAAAGAAAAGAATGAAAAGGGAAAAAAGGGGAAAAAGAAAAAAGGTAGAAAAAGGGATACAAGGAAAAGAAAAAGAGGAAAAGGGAGAAAAAGGAAAAAGGTAAAGGAAAAGAGATAAAAAGAAAAGAATGAAAAGGGAAAAGAGAAAAGAGAGGAAAGTAATCACTAGGGCTGCCAAAAATATGTACAAAAAGTGGTCCAAATATGTACATAAATATGTAAGAAAAAACCCCAAATATGTAAATAAATTTTTTTTAATGGTATTTTTTGGGAAAGAAAATCCCCGTAAAGTATGAAATAGCCACAAAATGACATAAAAATTACTTTTTGTGGTATTTTTAGGCAACATTTTCAAACTTATTTTTTCTTTATAAATTTTCAAAATATGTAAAAAAATGAAAATATGTACAAAAATATTTGCCGAAATTTTGGATTTTTTTTTGAGGATTTCCAAAAATTTCCGTAAAAAATACTCAAAATATGTAAAAAATGAAAATATATATGAAAAAAATCCAAAATATGTAAGAAAATCCCGAAATATGTGAAAAATGGGTGGTTGAGGAGCAAAAAACTTTTTTCCCGCTGCTGGGTAAAAACTGCACATTTTCACTAAAAACTACCCAATTTTGGCAGTTTTAAGGCAAAAAACTTGCAAAAATAGTGGAAAATGGAGGTTCGGCGGTGCCGATAGGCGCCGCCGGGAAAAATTTTTGGAACTTTGAGTGCTATTTGCTACGAAAATTGCCTATTAAATTTTCGTTTGGGGGGGGGGAATTCGAAAATTTTTACATTAAAAATGAAACTGATCAGATTCGATCAGAAAATTTAAAGTGAAAGGAAGACAATTTGAAAGCATAGAAAATGAAATTTATTTAATTAAAAAAAACCCGTCTAATTACACGGCAATTAATTAGCAAAAAGCCAATTAGTGAATGCATTTTTTAATCCACTTTTTTTTTATTCGATTCATAAATGAGACATTTCCTAATCAAAATATTTTACACAACGATTCATATTTATAGTGCAAATCACTGAAAAACAGCGCAACATTTCTGTATGACCGACGAATGAATGACCGCTACACTTGAATATGATGAATGTCCAATTCCTGCAAAATAAAATTTTAATTAGATGGTGCAATTATAGCTTAGAAACCCTCAATAGAAGCCAAACCCCACTTTGCTTCGGGCGGGAGAGGGGCTAACATCCGGTCGGGGTCGTTTTCGTACGAGCACAAGTTTTTGGCTATAACTTTTTTCTTTGCCAAGCAAATCCAACAATCTTGGTATCATTCAATAGTCCCAAGAGTCCTTTATTAATCTGCAAAATTTTGAAAAATTTCGTTAGGGTTCAAAAAAGTTATGCTCAGAAAATTTCAAAAAACTGGGTTTCTAAACATTTTTGAACCGTAACAGAATTTTTCGAAAGTTGGCAAATTAATAGAGGACTCTTAGAGCTATCGAATGATACCAAGATTGTTGGATTTGGTTGCTAAAGAAAAAAATTATAACAAAAAATTGAGCTCGTATGAAACGGCTTGGTCCGCTAACAACCCCGACCCTCAGGCAAATTTTTTAATATGCTCTGTAAAATTCAGCCCCGTTTTTCAATTCCATGCCATTCCGTTCTGTTCGCCCTGCTCACCTCGGCCTTTGTCATGTGCACATTGTAAAAGCGTTGGCCACAGTAACCACAAGCATGCGTGCCCGGCTTGTCCTCAAAAAGCAACCCCAAATGATTATTTAGCAATGTATAACTTTTTGGAATGATTTGAGTGCCATCCAAAAATCTTAATTTATTGTTAGGAGGGACAAAACGGCGCCGCAAAAAAATTTTACACATAAAATTAAGAAAAAATATCAAAAAATTTCAGCCAGCCTAATTCGATTTTTTTTTTTTTGTTCTGCGGTGGCGTTATGTCCCAGCATTCCAAGTTTCCGGACTCTTTTTGGTTCGGAATGAGCGGATTCTGGACATAAAAAAAGATAAACCGAATTATTTAATTTTATTTACCAAAATTGCAATTTCAATGACTTAAGAGGCTTTTAGAGTAGAAAATTTCGTTCCGGCTTCAATGGGTTAATTAGTAGTAAATACCCCCTCCCCCTGGCACTGTCCGCTCTCACCAAGTTGATGTAAACGCGCGGGTGGCCCAACTCGCGGTGGCCCCCGTCGCAGCGCACCACGCGCTCCTCGCTGGGCACGGGCGCCAGCTCGGCGATCAAATGGGCCGCAATGTTCGGGTTCACTTGCTTCGGCATGTACTCGAAACGAGAACGGCGCCAATCGGCAATGTCCCAGGCCTGGCAAAATAGGGGGATTTTTAAAATGAAATTAGGGATTAGTTAAATCCCGGATAGAAGGGAGAGTTCCCTGCTGACCAAACCGATTTTGCCAAGAAAATGCCACCAACAACTAAATCTGACACCCATTTTGGGGAGCAGTTCGTTCCCCCACTCGAATTTTTTAATATTTTTCCAGCGATTTGCTAGAAAAAAATTTCAAAAATTTTTTTTCTAAAAATCTAGGTATATCAAGATTAAAAAAAAGAAATATATTTTTGTGGGGAGAAACAAAGTACATCGCTCATTTTGACTAATTCCAGAACTCTAACCAGTACTCCCAACGAAAACGTCAATTTTGTGACCTTTGGCGGTCCGTCTTGGAGTTCAAGTAAGCGGAATTGACCCAAAACGGATGTTATATATTAGTCCGTATTCAACGACCCCAAAAAAGTGTGTTTCACGACTGTAAATAATGCCGAAATGTCCGTAAATAAAACCACCAAATTTAGAGTTAAACCGGCTAATCAGTGACAGAATTTCCATTTTTCTCCCAAAATTTCCCATGGCGATTCACCTGTCCCGTGTGCGTCAGCTCGTCAAACTCCGCCGGCCGCTGGGCCATTTCTTTGGGGCTCGGCACCGGCACATTTTTCTGCTCGTCACCGCCCTTCCATCGCCGTGCCATTGCGCCGGTGGCGCCGCGCATTCGCAAAACTGCGGCACTTTTGGATGATGAAAACATAGTGATTGCTTTTTGGCAAATAAAAATGTAAATTAGGAACAAAAAAAAGGAAGAAAAATAGCGTAATTGAGAAAAACGGTAATATTAATGTAATTAGCATGCCTTTTTAAAACATTTTTAAATGACTCAAAAATAAATATGAGCAAATAAAAAATAAATTCCGTGGACGAGAGAAGAGAGAATGCATATTATTGAGGAGAATAAAGAACATAGCCATAGGCCAATTTTTTACTTCCGATAGGAGCCCCCAAAAACCCCCGAGGGGATGCCTTTTTTATGTTCAAATTATTTATTTTATGAAAATGAGGAGGGGAGGATTTTAGCCGAAATATGAAAATTTCTCGAAAATTTTTAGTTTTCAAAAATTTGTTTTCTTTCGAGTATGCATTTTGGATTTTTTTTAACATTGCTATGCCCTTGTACAGAGAGGAGAGAGAGAGAGAGGAGCATCATATTGTGAGTGATTGTTTAGTCTAAATAATCACACGGGGCGACAAAAACAAAACAAATATTTTTGGGCCATTAAAAATGGCGACAACAAAAAATGAATAGAGAGAGAGAGGAGAATGGGCAGCTTATTCAGTGCTGCGTCCATTTGATGGTCTTCAGGTCGACGCCCTCCTGCACCATTTCCCACAGCGGCGACATTTCGCGCAGACGGAGCGCCTCCCGGACACACTTTTGCACCACGTAGTCAACCTCCTGGCCAAGTGGGGCATCATTAAAGTGTTGGAACTGTTTTTGCTTGTTAGTGCCAAATAAACATTGCTAGCAGGAAATCAACAAAAATTTCGGCATTTTTTTTGGGGGGGGGAGGGATCAAAATTCAAAAAAGAATTTAGGGCTGTCAAAATAATGGGTGCTTCCGAATTAATGCCCAAAAATCTATGCGTTTTCGTACCCACCTGTTCAGTGGTGAAGCGACCGATGCCAAACCGAATGGACGAATGGGCGAGGTCTTCATCGGCACCAATGGCACGCAGCACATAGGAGGGTTCTTGAAAGCAAAAAATGAAATAATCAAATTGAAATTTGCGTGAAGTGGGGCAAATTATCAGCAATTTTAACGTTTTCATAAACCGGAAAACTGAGAATGTGTGCGACTTAATTGTAATTTGATTATAAATAAAAGTAAAAGGTAGCAAAAATAGAAATTGTTTCATTTTATTTCACTGTATGGTTTTGCCCGTTTTGTTTTGGTGTCATGACAACTCGTTTTTTTTGCTTTTCAAAACCCCATTTTTTTGCGGCGCACTTTTTCCAAAAATTTTTGGTGAACCGAGGGGGGGCCGACGGTGCCGGTAGGCGCCGTCGAGAAAAAATTTTGAAAATTTGAGTGCGGTTTGTTAACAGATTTTGACCCAAAAACTGCCAAATTTTGCGATTTTTTTTGCAAGTCGACGAATTTTTTTTAAAAAAAAACGTTTTTGCGGCGTGGTTTTTCCAAAAACTTTTGGGGGACAGGGGGGTTCGGCGGCGCCGACAGGCGCCGCCGGAAAATTTTTTTGTAATTTTAATGCTATTTGTTAGCAGGTTTTGTCTAAAAAATGACCAAATTTTGAGATTTTAGGCTAATTTTTTTAAGAAAAACTAGGATCTTTGGGGGCCGGCGGTGCCGATAGGCGCCGCCGGGGGAAAAATTTTCAGAATTTTTAATGAATTTTGTTAAGAAAATGGACAAATTTTTCAGAAATTTCTCTCTTTTTCTCCTTCGCCGGCGACCCCCCCCCCACTCTTTTACACCGGCCCCCCCTCGATGCGAAATGGTCGGACATTTTGGGCCCTTTGCGGGCGAAATGGGGGGGGGGGGGTCGACCCCCCCCCCCTATTTTTTGTATGCTTTATTTTGTAAAATATTGCACAAATTGCCATTGCCCGTTTTGTGTTACCAAGACTGGCCGAAGTGCACGCACTGCCCGATGAAAGCGCAACATCCTTCAACGCCATCAGCAGACTTTCACCTTCGATGTACGCGAATGAGAGGTTCACACAACCTAAACAAAAGAGTGACACCATGTATAAGTTATCAAAAATTGGAATATTTTCATTGAAAATTGCAGACCCTGGCGTCAAATGTCGGCACGGGGGATGGCCGAAATTTCGGGCTTCAATTTCAAATTTCGAGTCACGGTTTCTAATTTTTTTTTTTAGTTCCCCCTTGCGTCTGCACCGTCGTCCATTATTTTTTTGAAAATAGTCCGGCGAAAAAATAGGCCGATGGCAGAAAACTAACGGTCACTCCTCGGAAAACCCCTCTCTCTCTCTCTCAAAGGTAAAAAAAAAAAACGCCCGGGGCCGTCCCAATCCGATGTCTACATTTGCCCGACCAACCAACCAACCTGGATACCACGCGTGCGGGTCCCCGTTGCGCACCACGTGCTGCATCTTGGCGTTGATGCCGTCAATCAGGCGCATGGCCAACCGCGACACGTGCGCATAGTCAAACTCGCGCTCCCGCTGCGCGATGGCACACGCCTCGCCCAGGCCGACCGCGAGCGGGGCGGGCACAGTGCCGGAGCGCAGCCCACGCTCCTGGCCCCCACCGGACATTTGCGCCTCGAGCCGAACGCGCGGACGACGGCGCACGTACAGCGCACCAATGCCTGAAAAAGCGGGGGAAATTTATTTACACATGGTAAAATTCAGACAAATTTCAATCACCAGGAAATTAGAAAAACCAAACCAATAAACAAATAACATGGCATTGGTGCCATGCTGCGTTTTCATCAAAGGCGCAAAAATTTTGCGATTTTGAGCCAATTTATTTTAGAGAAATAGGGATTTTTAGGCGCCGCCGGAGAAAAAGTTGGCATTTTTAGGTCAATTTTTGAAAATTTTAGGGGAATTTGGGGGCCGGCTGTGCCCATATATGCACAAACGGGGATTAAGAAATGGTAATTTGGAAAAAATGGGGGCAACTTTTTCGATTTTACATACAAGTTAATGGATTTTTAAAAAACGGGTCGCCAATTTCAAGAATTTTGTTTTGACGAATTTTGCAGGATTTGCACTTGCAATAAAACAATTAAACCAAAAAATACCTTTCGGGCCGTAAATTTTGTGTCCACTGATCGACATCAGATCAATCTTCAGTTCGTCAACATCCAATGGCACTTTGCCAACTGCTTGGGCCGCGTCCGTGTGGAAATGCACATTCTTTTTGCGGCACAATTCGCCTGGGTTTGGAAGAAAAAGGCATTAAAAGACCAATGCTTTTTTAAATTAGGAACCTTAAAAAATTTTTTTTTAAAATGGGACCAATTTTTGACTGTATCCCCTGAATTCGAGTCCAGGGATGACCACCGTTTTTCAGCTCCCCTTAAAGTGTGGGTCCTAATTCAGACAATACGAAGCATTTGTATACTGTCGGAGTTAAGTACCTATTTTTGTTTTTGTTCAACATTTCCCCAAAAGTTGTAAAAATTTCTCAATAAAAATGAATCAAATTTAACATAGCCAACTGAAAATTGCTTTTCCCATAAAAAACAAAATAAACATCCTTTTAAGCTTTTTTTATCAGAAGAAAGCATTTTAAAGATCTATAAAACTATAGGGCATTTTCGAATTAAAAAGTAGGGAAGGGGAAGCGGAGAAAATGTTTAGATTTTTTTTTTGGAAAAAACAGTAATTCGTGTATAAAATTCTAAAAAACGCTGAAAAATTTTCAAATTAAAAAGCTTTACCAATTTCCTTGAGCGGTTGCCGCACGCCAATTTCGTTGTTCACCGCCATGATGGAGACGAGCGATGTTTCGGGGCGAATGGCCTGCTCGAGCACCTCCAAACTGATCAGTCCGTTGTTCTGCACCGGAATGTACGTCACGTGGAAGTCGCCCTCGTGCTCAAGGAAACGGCACGAGTCCAACACGCACTTGTGCTCCTGCAAAATACCAAGTGATCAATCGGCAAATTTTTTGCCATTTTTTTCACTCATTTTTTCTATCAATTGGCAAAAACCTCATTTTCTAATATTATTAGGCGCAGTGCACGAACAAATAGGATTTTGAACGGATTTTTTGCCCAAAAATGACCAATTCTGCCCATTTTTTGGATCGAATTAAAAAATATATCAAGAAATTTTAGAGTCCAGCGGTGCCGACTTGCATTAACTTATTCAAACTTATTAATAAAATGAATAAAATATTCAACAAATGCGTATTTCCTGGGGCGTACTTCATTTTCACGGCCTTTTTTAAACCACTTAATATGTTAGAAATTTTTCAAAAAAAAATCTTAGAATTTTTTAAGAAAATTTCAAAAATGCTTTTTAGCGATTTCTTGGTAAAACAGTTTGTTAGTAATTGATTATAAAAATTTTCAAAAATCGCCAGAGAATTTCTTAGAAAAATTTCAAAATTTATCGAAAAATTTCAAGGGTCTGGAAATCTAAACAAAAATTTTCAGGCGCATGACCTGCTCCGATTTATTGTCCACTCCTCTCCCTCAACTGACCGTCTGTGCGGTGATCACATGGTTTTTGTTGGCCACTTTGTAGAAGCGTGCCACGCCCTTCACCGCAATGTTGTTGGACTCGGTGGCGCCCGAAGTGAACACAATTTCGCGCGGGTCCGCCCGATCAGTTCGGCCACCTGTTGTCGCGCGTGTTCCACCGCCTTTTCCGTCTCCCAACCGTAGGCATGCTAATGGGGGGGGGGGTGGTACAATTAAAGGCTGATATGTTGTACGGCATAATAAAAAGCGTGCAATACGTCTCCCCGAACCGATTTTTTAAATTTTGAAAATTTTTTCAAAAATGAATTTTTTTTTGAAAAATAATGGAAAGAAAAATTCGGGAGAGCGACGAACTGCTCTCAAATAATAAAAATTCACTCACTGTCCGACTGTGCGGGTTGCCAAAGTCGTTCAACTGATAGGGCAACATGGCGTCCACCACCCGTGGGTCCTGGCGAAAAAATCAGGGCATAATTCGGTGATAAATAGCCAGAAATTGATTGTCAACAACAACACGACGGCCAATCATTTATATAGTTTTTAAACCTCGAGGACAAATTGTCCAAAAAATTAGTGACCAATTCCATCAAATCGCCTTCCTCACCCAGGGTCCGATTTTTTTTTAAATCAAGGAAGCAAAAAATGAAGCAATTTTCCTACGTTTGCCATCGAACCCCTTTCAAAGAGACAAAACAATTTTTGGTTCAAGCAATTATACAAAAACGTTTGTTTTTAATAGGGCGCTTGAACGGCATCCCCTCGGATTACAGGAAAAACTGTCGAAAAAATAAAACCGAAGGCGTAGATAGAGATGCTGGCCATTTTTTAAATTTCGGCAGGACCAAATTCCCGAAAAGTTATTAATAGTTGTCACATTGACTCCTCCCCCGTCCGCCTCACCATCGGTGTGGTCGCCTGCACGTCCATGTACAAGGGACGGGCGGTGGCGGCACTGCTGGCATGACGACAACTCGCCGCAATCTCCGAGGGCGTCCAATGGCACCGCAAAAACAGCTGTGACAAACGACGCATGAGAAGAGAGCCGTCCGTCTCGGCTTTCAGATATCCAAATTTAATTAAAACCGCGCTGGCAAAACACTAAAAATTCAAATTGAAACAAAAAATGGTGGCATAAATTTCAAATATGTATGAGAAACGGAAACCGAAATGGCACAAAAAAAATGGTGGAAAATGCGTGTGTTTTTTCGGTGTCCAGACATTTGCGTCCCGGACATTTGCGGCCCCAGCCAAATCGGACATTTGCGGCTTCGTGTAACATATTCATTATCCAATTTTTTAGAATCGAAATTCAAAAAAAACAATAAACCAACTGTACATAATTAAAAAATATGAGGAGAATGACCGTGCTATCAAAGAATTAATTTTACGATACGATAATGATGATGAACGCGACAATGAGACTTTGCTTCGTCATTTAAACGCATTACAGTATCGCCTCGCAGAGGGGCTTCATGAATGGGGTGAAATGCAAAAAAATGATGCTCGTTGGGCCTTGAGCAAGCCATTGGAAATTAAAAAAATTTATTTGTGTTAATTGGATAATGTACAGTTGGTTTATTGTTTTTTTTGAATTTCGATTCTAAAAAATTGGATAATGAATAGGTTACACGAAGCCGCAAATGTCGGGCATTCCCTTACATCCAAGTGAAAAAGGGGAAATAAAATTAAAGGAAAACGGATGGAAAATGGGAGAGAAAAGGGCGGGGGGGGGAAGAGATAAAAAGAAAAGAATGAAAAGGGAAAAAAGGGGAAAAAGAAAAAAGGTAGAAAAAGGGATACAAGGAAAAGAAAAAGAGGAAAAGGGAGAAAAAGGAAAAAGGTAAAGGAAAAGAGATAAAAAAAAAGAATGAAAAGGGAAAAAAGGGGAAAAAGAAAAAAGGTAGAAAAAGGGATACAAGGAAAAGAAAAAGAGGAAAAGGGAGAAAAAGGAAAAAGGTAAAGGAAAAGAGATAAAAGAAAAGAATGAAAAGGGAAAAAAGGGGAAAAAGAAAAAAGGTAGAAAAAGGATACAAGGAAAAGAAAAAGAGGAAAAGGGAGAAAAAGGAAAAAGGTAAAGGAAAAGAGATAAAAAGAAAAGAATGAAAAGGGAAAAGAGAAAAGAGAGGAAAGTAATCACTAGGGCTGCCAAAAATATGTACAAAAAGTGGTCCAAATATGTACATAAATATGTAAGAAAAAACCCCAAATATGTAAATAAATTTTTTTTAATGGTATTTTTTGGGAAAGAAAATCCCCGTAAAGTATGAAATAGCCACAAAATGACATAAAAATTACTTTTTGTGGTATTTTTAGGCAACATTTTCAAACTTATTTTTTCTTTATAAATTTTCAAAATATGTAAAAAAATGAAAATATGTACAAAAATATTTGCCGAAATTTTGGATTTTTTTTTGAGGATTTCCAAAAATTTCCGTAAAAAATACTCAAAATATGTAAAAAATGAAAATATATATGAAAAAAATCCAAAATATGTAAGAAAATCCCGAAATATGTGAAAAATGGGTGGTTGAGGAGCAAAAAACTTTTTTCCCGCTGCTGGGTAAAAACTGCACATTTTCACTAAAAACTACCCAATTTTGGCAGTTTTAAGGCAAAAAACTTGCAAAAATAGTGGAAAATGGAGGTTCGGCGGTGCCGATAGGCGCCGCCGGGAAAAATTTTTGGAACTTTGAGTGCTATTTGCTACGAAAATTGCCTATTAAATTTTCGTTTGGGGGGGGGGAATTCGAAAATTTTTACATTAAAAATGAAACTGATCAGATTCGATCAGAAAATTTAAAGTGAAAGGAAGACAATTTGAAAGCATAGAAAATGAAATTTATTTAATTAAAAAAAACCCGTCTAATTACACGGCAATTAATTAGCAAAAAGCCAATTAGTGAATGCATTTTTTAATCCACTTTTTTTTTATTCGATTCATAAATGAGACATTTCCTAATCAAAATATTTTACACAACGATTCATATTTATAGTGCAAATCACTGAAAAACAGCGCAACATTTCTGTATGACCGACGAATGAATGACCGCTACACTTGAATATGATGAATGTCCAATTCCTGCAAAATAAAATTTTAATTAGATGGTGCAATTATAGCTTAGAAACCCTCAATAGAAGCCAAACCCCACTTTGCTTCGGGCGGGAGAGGGGCTAACATCCGGTCGGGGTCGTTTTCGTACGAGCACAAGTTTTTGGCTATAACTTTTTTCTTTGCCAAGCAAATCCAACAATCTTGGTATCATTCAATAGTCCCAAGAGTCCTTTATTAATCTGCAAAATTTTGAAAAATTTCGTTAGGGTTCAAAAAAGTTATGCTCAGAAAATTTCAAAAAACTGGGTTTCTAAACATTTTTGAACCGTAACAGAATTTTTCGAAAGTTGGCAAATTAATAGAGGACTCTTAGAGCTATCGAATGATACCAAGATTGTTGGATTTGGTTGCTAAAGAAAAAAATTATAACAAAAAATTGAGCTCGTATGAAACGGCTTGGTCCGCTAACAACCCCGACCCTCAGGCAAATTTTTTAATATGCTCTGTAAAATTCAGCCCCGTTTTTCAATTCCATGCCATTCCGTTCTGTTCGCCCTGCTCACCTCGGCCTTTGTCATGTGCACATTGTAAAAGCGTTGGCCACAGTAACCACAAGCATGCGTGCCCGGCTTGTCCTCAAAAAGCAACCCCAAATGATTATTTAGCAATGTATAACTTTTTGGAATGATTTGAGTGCCATCCAAAAATCTTAATTTATTGTTAGGCGGGACAAAACGGCGCCGCAAAAAAAATTTATACATAAAATTAAGAAAAAATATCAAAAAATTTCAGCCAGCCTAATTCGATTTTTTTTTTTGTTCTGCGGCAGCGTTATGTCCCAGCATTCCAAGTTTCCGGACTCTTTTTGGTTCGGAATGAGCGGATTCTGGACATAAAAAAAGATAAACCGAATTATTTAATTTTATTTACCAAAATTGCAATTTCAATGACTTAAGAGGCTTTTAGAGTAGAAAATTTCGTTCCGGTTTCAATGGGTTAATTAGTAGTAAATACCCCCTCCCCCTGGCACTGTCCGCTCTCACCAAGTTGATGTAAACGCGCGGGTGGCCCAACTCGCGGTGGCCCCCGTCGCAGCGCACCACGCGCTCCTCGCTGGGCACGGGCGCCAGCTCGGCGATCAAATGGGCCGCAATGTTCGGGTTCACTTGCTTCGGCATGTACTCGAAACGAGAACGGCGCCAATCGGCAATGTCCCAGGCCTGGCAAAATAGGGCGGATTTTTAAAATGAAATTAGGGATTAGTTAAATCCCGGATAGAAGGGAGAGTTCCCCTGCTGACCAAACCGATTTTGCCAAGAAAATGCCACCAACAACTAAATCTGACACCCATTTTGGGGAGCAGTTCGTTCCCCCACTCGAATTTTTTAATATTTTTCCAGCGATTTGCTAGAAAAAAATTTCAAAAATTTTTATTTTTTCTAAAAATCTAGGTATATCAAGATTAAAAAAAAGAAATATATATTTTGTGGGGAGAAACAAAGTACATCGCTCATTTTGACTAATTCCAGAACTCTAACCAGTACTCCCAACGAAAACGTCAATTTTGTGACCTTTGGCGGTCCGTCTTGGAGTTCAAGTAAGCGGAATTGACCCAAAACGGATGTTATATATTAGTCCGTATTCAACGACCCCAAAAAAGTGTTTCACGACTGTAAATAATGCCGAAATGTCCGTAAATAAAACCACCAAATTTAGAGTTAAACCGGCTAATCAGTGACAGAATTTCCATTTTTCTCCCAAAATTTCCCATGGCGATTCACCTGTCCCGTGTGCGTCAGCTCGTCAAACTCCGCCGGCCGCTGGGCCATTTCTTTGGGGCTCGGCACCGGCACATTTTTCTGCTCGTCACCGCCCTTCCATCGCCGTGCCATTGCGCCGGTGGCGCCGCGCATTCGCAAAACTGCGGCACTTTTGGATGATGAAAACATAGTGATTGCTTTTTGGCAAATAAAAATGTAAATTAGGAACAAAAAAAAGGAAGAAAAATAGCGTAATTGAGAAAAACGGTAATATTAATGTAATTAGCATGCCTTTTTAAAACATTTTTAAATGACTCAAAAATAAATATGAGCAAATAAAAAATAAATTCCGTGGACGAGAGAGGAGAGAATGCATATTATTGAGGAGAATAAAGAACATAGCCATAGGCCAATTTTTTACTTCCGATAGGAGCCCCCAAAAACCCCCGAGGGGATGCCTTTTTTATGTTCAAATTATTTATTTTATGAAAATGAGGAGGGGAGGATTTTAGCCGAAATATGAAAATTTCTCGAAAATTTTTAGTTTTCAAAAATTTGTTTTCTTTCGAGTATGCATTTTGGATTTTTTTTAACATTGCTATGCCCTTGTACAGAGAGGAGAGAGAGAGAGAGGAGCATCATATTGTGAGTGATTGTTTAGTCTAAATAATCACACGGGGCGACAAAAACAAAACAAATATTTTTGGGCCATTAAAAATGGCGACAACAAAAAATGAATAGAGAGAGAGAGGAGAATGGGCAGCTTATTCAGTGCTGCGTCCATTTGATGGTCTTCAGGTCGACGCCCTCCTGCACCATTTCCCACAGCGGCGACATTTCGCGCAGACGGAGCGCCTCCCGGACACACTTTTGCACCACGTAGTCAACCTCCTGGCCAAGTGGGGCATCATTAAAGTGTTGGAACTGTTTTTGCTTGTTAGTGCCAAATAAACATTGCTAGCAGGAAATCAACAAAAATTTCGGCATTTTTTTTGGGGGGGGGGGGAGGGATCAAAATTCAAAAAAGAATTTAGGGCTGTCAAAATAATGGGTGCTTCCGAATTAATGCCCAAAAATCTATGCGTTTTCGTACCCACCTGTTCAGTGGTGAAGCGACCGATGCCAAACCGAATGGACGAATGGGCGAGGTCTTCATCGGCACCAATGGCACGCAGCACATAGGAGGGTTCTTGAAAGCAAAAAATGAAATAATCAAATTGAAATTTGCGTGAAGTGGGGCAAATTATCAGCAATTTTAACGTTTTCATAAACCGGAAAACTGAGAATGTGTGCGACTTAATTGTAATTTGATTATAAATAAAAGTAAAAGGTAGCAAAAATAGAAATTGTTTCATTTTATTTCACTGTATGGTTTTGCCCGTTTTGTTTTGGTGTCATGACAACTCGTTTTTTTTGCTTTTCAAAACCCCATTTTTTTGCGGCGCACTTTTTCCAAAAATTTTTGGTGAACCGAGGGGGGGCCGACGGTGCCGGTAGGCGCCGTCGAGAAAAAATTTTGAAAATTTGAGTGCGGTTTGTTAACAGATTTTGACCCAAAAACTGCCAAATTTTGCGATTTTTTTTGCAAGTCGACGAATTTTTTTTAAAAAAAAACGTTTTTGCGGCGTGGTTTTTCCAAAAACTTTTGGGGGACAGGGGGGTTCGGCGGCGCCGACAGGCGCCGCCGGAAAATTTTTTTGTAATTTTAATGCTATTTGTTAGCAGGTTTTGTCTAAAAAATGACCAAATTTTGAGATTTTAGGCTAATTTTTTTAAGAAAAACTAGGATCTTTGGGGGCCGGCGGTGCCGATAGGCGCCGCCGGGGGAAAAATTTTCAGAATTTTTAATGAATTTTGTTAAGAAAATGGACAAATTTTTCAGAAATTTCTCTCTTTTTCTCCTTCGCCGGCGACCCCCCCCACCTCTTTTACACCGGCCCCCCCTCGATGCGAAATGGTCGGACATTTTGGGCCCTTTGCGGGCGAAATGGGGGGGGGGGGGTCGCCCCCCCCCCCCTATTTTTTGTATGCTTTATTTTGTAAAATATTGCACAAATTGCCATTGCCCGTTTTGTGTTACCAAGACTGGCCGAAGTGCACGCACTGCCCGATGAAAGCGCAACATCCTTCAACGCCATCAGCAGACTTTCACCTTCGATGTACGCGAATGAGAGGTTCACACAACCTAAACAAAAGAGTGACACCATGTATAAGTTATCAAAAATTGGAATATTTTCATTGAAAATTGCAGACCCTGGCGTCAAATGTCGGCACGGGGGATGGCCGAAATTTCGGGCTTCAATTTCAAATTTCGAGTCACGGTTTCTAATTTTTTTTTTAGTTCCCCCTTGCGTCTGCACCGTCGTCCATTATTTTTTTGAAAATAGTCCGGCGAAAAAATAGGCCGATGGCAGAAAACTAACGGTCACTCCTCGGAAAACCCCTCTCTCTCTCTCTCAAAGGTAAAAAAAAAAACGCCCGGGGCCGTCCCAATCCGATGTCTACATTTGCCCGACCAACCAACCAACCTGGATACCACGCGTGCGGGTCCCCGTTGCGCACCACGTGCTGCATCTTGGCGTTGATGCCGTCAATCAGGCGCCACCACCATTTTTTTGGAAAAAATCAATTTGAAAATTTGTTTAAAACTAGGTATTTTCAATGGTTTTCTGGGACACTGTTCAGGAATTTTTGTTTTTTTGATCAAAATAAATCGTTAATAAATTTCAGGGGGTGGCAAAACCCAAGAGTACCGTAACATTGGTCAGTGTCAAGACCACTTGTGAATACAAAAAAAAACAAAAAGGAAAAATTATTGTAAGCAAAATGAAGAGTTAGCCAAAAGAGTTTATTTACATGGTTTAGAGGGATTTAAGGGTTGTTGTTTAGTTTTGGCAAATACCATGGTCGACACGCATCAATGTCCCTGCGACATATTCTTTAAGACGGCCAAAACTGTGGAACTTATGAATAAGGACCGCCGGCACGTCTGTGTGGTTAAAATCAAATGTATTTGTAATGTCATCACGACAATTTCTTATGAAATGACGCAGCACGGGAAGCGGCGAAAGCAAGTTTTTGAATAATGTTGAAAAAATACAAGCACAAAGGGTCTGTGTGCCAAGGCAAGGAACTTTTTTGTTCGAATTCGGAGCAGGGACTCGAAATTGGTCAAAATGAATGTTCGTTTCGGGTTCCACGACCCTGAAAACCCACATAAACATGTTTCACGACTTTTTAGAACAAACAAAAATTTTCCAAATGGGGCTCACCATCTAAAGTATTACCCAAGGCCCAAACGATGAATGAATGGCACGGGGTGGCACCGAACCAGGCGTTCCTTTTTTTGTTGACGAGAATTTTCAAAAAAAATGGGTGAAAATTCGACCAATATCTATCGGAATTACAGGCCTAACTATTTTTTTTACTCTTGACAACAATTTTTACGTGCTCCGGCAGTGCAAAAAGGCGCCTCCGGAGACAATTTAAGAAATTTAGTTGATCACTGATTTAAAAAAAAAATTGAGCACAACACACATCCTTGATGGAGCCCCTCGGGAAACAGTACATGAGTTATATAAAGTAATGAAGAAGAAAAGTGATGGGGGATAACTTGGCCAAGAAATTATTTTTGAAAAATGCCAACTCAGGCCGAATGGCCAGTTTGAAAGTTGATTTCTAATTTTTAGTCGTGGAAAATGTGCCATGCACATGAACTGCATCAAAATGCGTGATGTCAATTTGCCATTCGTTGCAATTGACGAAATTTATTCGCAAATGGAAAGCGATTTTAAAATTGTGCGGATGGATGAGTCAGTTTGGGCCAATGATTTTCTGAAAGCAGGTAAACAGATTAAGAAATTGCTTCTGAAAATTTTTCACGGCACGTCGCTCCCTCCCTGCGCCATGAAAAAATAAATAAAACATTTTATTAAAATGCCGTTGGCAACAAAAGGATTTCTGTCTGACCTCACTTGCCTGAATTTTGACATTGATTTTTTATTGATTTGAAAGTTGAAAGCTTTTTGATCCGATCCTTGGCTTATATACATTTTCCCTTTATCTTATGTAGTGCAAAAGAAAAGCGCGGAGGGAACTGAAATTGGGCCGAGATGAAGCTGCTTGTTTTTTATTGTTGTTATAATATTGTAATTTATGTCTGTTATTGCTATTTTTATGTAATTATTGTAATTTTGGTGTTGCGAAAAATAAAAGACATGGAAAAAGAAAAGGCATGCTTCTGCATCCATTCACGGGCATTTCTGTTGAACTGCTCGCGGTTGTTGCGGTACATAATCGCAATGTTCATCTCCAACGCACTGTAAATCTCTGCCGTCATCCATCGGTGCCGGCTCCCGGTAAATTGGACACCAGAAAATTGGACACCGAAAATTGGACACCAATGGAAAAATGGACACCAGAAAATTGGACACTGTTGTAAATAAAAATGAAAATAAACAAAATAAATTACTAAACAAAAATTTTGGTTTGGCCTAAAAGATCTTTATCTTAATCTGCCATATGTTGTTTATAAGCGTAAATAATATGGAAATGAATTTGTTATTATTTTTGTAACTTCAGGAGAAGAAAAACATCATATCATTCATAAAGAAATAAGTTTTATTACTCATTTCTGGTGCATTTTTTGGCCCATTGATCAATCGTCACTCATTTTTGGTTCATTTTTTGGCCCATTGATCAATCGTCACCCATTTTTGGTTCATTTTTTGGCCCATTGATCAATCATCCCTCATTTAACCCATTTATTCTACTCAAATTTATTTTCACCTAATTCTTGATTTTTTTTAAAAACATCTTAGTGTCCAATTTTCCGGTGTCCAATTTTCCTTTAGTGTCCAAAATTCCGGCGGTGTCCATTTTTCCGCTTGGTGTCCAATTTTCCGGTGTCCAATTTACCGGTCCCCTCGGTGCCGCCGTCCAATCAGTGATCGGTTCCTGCAAATTGATCAACATTAAGAACTAAATGCATTAGTGGATGATTATTTATTTATTTTTTAGCAAAGCGGGCCTCGTCAGTACGGACTTTGCTAAAAAATAAACCTAAATGATGAAAATTCTCTATTAAATGTGTATTTCGGCCCTTTCCGTAGATACATAAAAAACAGTTAAATACAAGACGGTACGGCACACAATTCGTTCACCAAATATGAAACAGTGCAGTGAGAAATTGTGTAGTAAGTGCGGCAGATTTTCAGTCTGAATTAATATTATACAACAAATTACCGTATATGCTCTAATTATAGCCCATGGGGGATTATTTTTCAACCTCCTCAGAAAAGGGGGGATAATTAGAGACTGGGGGATTATGATAGAGGGATTATTTTTCAAAACACCTCGTAGACTGGGGGATAATTGAAGACTGCGGGATTAATTGAGACTGGGCTATAATTAGAGCATATACGGTAGGTGAAATCACGTAAATGACGAATAGAAGACTAGCGAAGGTGATTAAGAATGTGCCAAAATTTGATGCCATTCATACCGGATATTAAAAATTTGAACTTTTTCGAAAATTTCGTTATGAATTCAAAGGAATTGGCCAGCGATGGGCCAACGTTTAAGCAAAACTTAAGCAATCTTTGAAATTTTGCAAATTTTCTTTAAATCATTGTGGAAAATTGGTCACAAATGTTTCAAATGACATTAATAGCTCATAATTCAGCAATGTGAAAATGTATGAGAATCAAATGCCAGTGCCAATTCATGTCGGAAATTTGAGTTGTTTTTTTGTGCCACTTTATAAAATTTTGGTATTTTATGCGAAATTGTCGGGGAAATATTTAATAAAGTGAACCAACGGAGAGAGCAAAAGCGATTGAACAGATTTTTGTATTTAGGACAATGAACAAAGGGGAAAAACATGACCAATCGGCAGAAGAAATGTGCTTTTCGGGCTGTAAATGGTCATGTGTGGGGGGCAAAAATTTCGTAATCTCTGCCCATGAAAACAAACAAAGAAAAACAGACACAGAGTAAAAGGGAAATAGTGTTGTTCAGGGATGGCACGGAATTCCGACTTCCGAGTTCCGACATTTTTGGGGTCGGAATTCCGACTTCCGAAAATTTTTGGGGCCTCGGAATTCCGACTTCCGAAATTTTTGATGAAAAGTCGGAATTTTTCGGAATTTTTTTGAGTTTTTTTTTTCAAAAAATTAGCAATTTTTGTACAATTTATGTTAATAAATTGCATAGAAATTTTCAATTTTTTTCCCGGCGGCGCATATCGCACCGCCGGACCCTTCCTTCCCCACAGTTTCTCAAATTCTCTTTGGATAAAGCGCGCCGCAAAAAAAGGTGTAACTTTCCCAAAAAAAAAAATCCAAAATAATGTAAAATTACTTAAAATATTTTGATCTTTTTAAAAAATATAGAAATAAACTAAAAACAGTTTGAAATTACCTTTTACATGGTTAAAAATTTAAAAATTTAGCCTATTAAATATTTTTTAAAAATTTATTATATTTTTTTTTTGAAAAATTCCGACTTCCGAGTTCCGACATTTTTGGGGTCGGAATTACGACTTCCGACTTCCGAAAATTTTTGGGGTCGGAATTACGACTTCCGATTTCCGAAAATTTTTGGGGCCTCGGAACTCCATCCCTGGTGTTGTTGTTAGACCGCCAAGTGGAAAATAGCATACTTTCAAATAAAAAAGTTTTTTTTAATTTGATCAAACAAATTGTCGGCAGAAAATCATTGTTATACGACAACGACACCCAAAAAGCGCAAAATAACTTAAATTAAAACAAAAATATTTCAAAGAATGATGTTCTCCCTAAATTGTACGGGTGTGAAAATTGATTTGAAAATCATTTAGATAATTGTTTCCCAATTGTAACGCCTTTTTTAATTGCTTTTAAAACAAAAAAATGACATTAATAGCTCACAAATTCAGCAATGGAAAAATGTAATGATGTCGGAAAATTGAGTTGTCTATTTGTGCCAATTTTATTATTTTTTGCATTAAAATTTGGCAATTGGCGATGAACAAAAGGGGAGAAACATGACCAATCATCATGGCGATTCCCTTGTCAGCCACCTTCAACCCCCCCCCCCCAGATTTCGTTTTTAACTCATAATAACAACATTAAATTAGGGACACCCAATCTTTGGGCTTTTGCTTTATTTTGAAAAACTACCAAACAAAGACAAATTTTTTTTTTTTTGATTTCGTACCTGGAAATGTTGCTCAGACTGTGCCCGGTTGCGCAGCCATCGGCGCCGGCACCGCCAACGGTAAAAATTGGCACGGACGATGATGCTGATGAAGGACCATGGAAATGACGAGCATTGGCGGAGGATGGGACAAAAATGGAGGCGCCTTCACAATAGGACTAAAAATTGGAAGGATGAGCGGAGAAATGAGTGGGGAAGGGATTTTGTATTGGAATAACGATGAAAAAAATGCCAACAAATAATTGGAAATATGCAAAATGACAAAGAGCGACATTTAAAGCTGGTCGTTATCCAAAAAAAAGGGAGGGACATTCGATGTTTTTTTTTTGTTGTTCTCCCGGCCCAAAAATTTGATTTGCCAAGGTTACTTTGTAAAGATTTTCCGGAATGTTTTTTATAACTGGACACACAAAACTCGCGTATGGAGTGTTTCACACAGAGAGGAGGCAAGTCAATTGACCGCAAAAAATGCGCATGTTTCAACTGCTAAGGCAATGCCCACCTGAACACTCAGGCATTCGTACACATTGCGGAAATGCTTTGCTCTGGACACCCGGTCCCGGCCCAAGTCGGCGAAGCAGTTCAGCGAATTCTGCAAGTCTTGGTGTGGCTGAACAAAGGGTGGTGTTGGTACATGAGTTAAATTTGCGAAAGCAGACCCCCAAGCCCAAACCCCTGTGTACGACCTCATGTCGTGTCATAAATTTGCACTAAAATATGTTGCTAAAATTTAATCAATTTCGGGCATAAGTGCAATTCTCGGACCACAACGGGTTGTAAAGGTGGGGTAACCGCCACGAAACACCCAGAAATTTGCAGAAATTTCCATCGAGTTGCAGAGAAACTAATAGAGAAATGTTTTTAAATCTTTCTCTCAAAAATTTTCAAAGTCGAACAACGGTGACACCAAGCCAAAATCAAAATATTGGACAAGGCCACCTCGGCATAAGAAATCGATCTTTTTGAAGATAAAAGGAGGCCATTTTTATTTATAAATTCTGTTCGCCAAGAGTTGCAAGTTTTCAGGATAGCTGATCAATTAAGCTTTGATCAGACTTTGAAAGCCTTTCGCAATATGAGTTTTTCGACGAAACCCAAATGGCACAACCCCAACTTTGCGTGTCCATGTCCAAAACCTGAACACCAACAGCAGCTAAGCAGCAATGGAAGAATCGGCAATCCTTCAAATAGCTCGAAATGGCATTAGGCAAAGCCAAACACTATAGAATACAAATCCCCGCCCCACCCGTCCCCAGCAGGAGCGGCCCAACCACGAACCGATCCCATTTAAAATCGCACATATATTTTTTTAGCTTAGTTAACGCAACAAACCTGCTAGAGTTTAATTTGTATTGCATTTGCGGAATTCACATGCAATTAAATGGTGTTTGAATTGTTGGGTTTTCATCATCCTCCAAGCAGTGCCTGCCAATGGTCCGTTATTGGCTTATTAGGCAAATGCATATTCGCCAATAGAAAAATCAATATTTTTCCGTTTCGTCTCTTTTCACTATCTTGACACTTTTGATTAAACATTTTGGGATAATACATAAATACTTTGGTACTTAATACTTATCCAGTTTAGGCACATAAAAAAATGTTTGTTTTAATGTTAAAAACGTGTTTCCCGGGATATTCGGGGCCGCTGATCACGAATATAACATCCATTTCGACCAATTCCGAAACCAGGACTCAAACTCGAACAAAAATTCAAAAAACAAGCCAAAATCTGCAAATGTTTTAAAAAAGCACACAATACGGAGATGCTAGATAAATTTTCGCATGGGTACAGTTCAGTAACTTGGGGCCAAAAATTTGAATATTGGTCGATTAAGCATTTTGAGGTCATCATAAATCCCACATAATGGCTTCTGCTTTAAAGAAGTGTGTTGCAGTTTGGTCAAATTTGTTCCTCATTCTCTCGCTTCTGACGCTTTCTTCGTTTTTTCCATTTTGATTGATTATCCAGCGACGCCTACAGCCCCCCCCCCCCCTTCCTCCTTCCCTCTAGTCAAAAAGACCGCCAAATTCCCATAATTTTTTGAAATGTCTTTTAACACCGATCAAATCAAAGCTTCAAAGTTATTGGCTGATTATATTAGAATAAAACTTGGATTTTCAAAAAAATCTAGAATAATAGATGGAAATTCACCATGCTGTGCATATTGCATCAAAACAAATGTAGAACAGACGAACAATTAATGATTTGGATCAGTTCTGTATAATGACCAACAAATCATTATGGCACTTTGCAAAAAATTAGTTACTGTATTGTTCACCGGTTTTCTCCCAAATAATTAACATTTAACAAAAGTCTGTCTGATCAGTCCTTCCCAGTTTCAAGCGTGTTTTGCCTCCGGCGGGTGGCTGTAAGCTTAAACCTTATTATTCTGACGCACAACAGAACAGACCAGGGCAAGCACACTAACAACAACACTTTCCTTTTTACTCTTTTTCTGTTTTTCTTTGTTTGTTCTCATGGGCAGAGATTACAACAAATAAATATTTATTCGACCCAGACACAACCATTTGTAGATTTGTACGTACCAGGGATGGGCCTAGGTTTCGCATTTCGCATTATTCGAATTTTTTGGCGTTTCGCATTTCGCTTTTTCGGTCTACGTCAGTTCGGCCCTCACGGTTCGGCCCCCACGGTTCGGCCCTCACGATTCGGCCCCCACGGTTCGGCCCCAGCATGTTTTTCCGCTATAGCTGTCTATAACTTTTTTCTTTGTAATCCAAATCCAACATTGATGGTATCATTCGAAAGCTTAACATGTTTAGAAGCTTTTTCTAAGCTATTGCTTTGCGATTAGACAATTACCAAAAAAGTTATACATGAAAATTGCGAAAAAGTCAAAATTTTCAAGTTTTTTCTTAAAAAAATTTTTTCCAGGCTTGAAAATCTATTCGCTTTTGGTAAGGCTAATAGAGCATGTTAAGAGCTTTCGAATGATACCAAGATTGATGGATTTGGATAACAAATAAAAAAGCTATCGTGGAAAAATATGCTGGGGCCGAATCGTGCGGGCCGAACCGTGAGGGCCGAACTGACGGGTTGCGCGCTTTTTGGCGCAAAATGCGAAAGTTCCACCCATGAGATTCATTTAACCACCTTTTTATGCTCATTTGTTTACTTTGGAGTGCTCATTTATCCCTTTTTTGATGTGCTCATTTTTCCACTTTTCCTTTAAGTGCTCGTTTGTCCACCTTTTTTGGTGTGCTCATTTGTCCACTTTTCCTTGGCGTTCATTTGTCGTCTGTTCCTTTTCAGTGTGCTCATTTGTCCACCTTTTTTCATCTTTCTCTCCGTTTTTATGTATTCTGTTCTCTTTTTTGTTTTCCAAATCCAACAAAAACAAATTCTCCTCCGAATTCTTTCATCATCATATTTTATTCGTCTCATCGATCAATGTTGGCAGCGTTTTCATCACTCTTTTGAAATTTTCCATAACTCAGTGGTTAATTCAGACATTTCCCGGCAAAAAATAATAATTAAAATTTTCATATTCTGAACATACTGTATATTGTTACAGTATCCCTGTAGATTGTTTTATCATTCCACTTGTTTTTGAGGCACCTATTAAAATGCGATAATATTGCAAAATTTCCGCCGCACTTTCCGATTGCTTCCGTTGTGTCATTTAAACAGTAGTGATGTTTGAGAGTCTCGGTCTCGACTCGAGAAAAGTCTCGGGTTTTTAAATGCAATAATAAATTTTATACGCAATTATTTTTTTCAAAGCATGATGGGACAACACTTATGACCATGACTGTAGTAGAGCAAAAGACAGTATGCTATAAAACTTTTTTTGATAATTGTACACAAAAATTTTCGGAGATTGTTGGCAAAAAAATTTTAAATTTTCACAGTGTCGGTCCGCCGAACCAGCCTCCACCTTTTTAAAGTCTAAAAAATTGACTCAAAAAATGGCATATGGTCATTCTTTGAAAATAAATCATTCATAAATTAGGAAAAGAGATTTTTCTTTTAATTTGTTATTTTGCGTTTTCGGGTGTCGTTGTCGTATAACAATGATTTTCTGCCGACAATTTGTTTGATCAAATTTAAAAAAAAACTTTTTTATTTGAAAGTATGCTATTTTCCGTGCTGGCGCGTTTGTTAAAACTGCCAATGGGTTTGAAAACAAAAAATGGGTAAAATAATTAAATTAATAGCTTGGCTCAAATTCAACCAAATTAATATTTCGTGGTATCATTCAATAGCTTTAATTGTTCTCTTTCAGAATATAATTTTCTTATATTTTTAACTTAAGTATAAAAGAAGTTATGGTCACAAAATTGCAAAAAATCTTAAGTCAGCATTTTTTGTTCAGAACTTTTTTGAAACTCAATTGAAATTTTCTAAAATTTTAAATATAAATAGAGAATTCTTTAGGGCTATCGAAATATAAATTAATTTTGGTTAAATTTCATTTTAAAGACTTTAAAATTTTAAATGTTTATTATTATATATGCATTACCATTGCAAAAAACATAGCCTGTTCAATGCTTTATAACTTCTTTTATACTTAAGTTAAAAATATAAGAAAATTATATTCTGAAAGAGAACAATTAAAGCTATTGAATGATACCACGAAATATTAATTTGGTTGAATTTGAGCCAAGCTATTAATTTAATTATTTTACCCATTTTTTGTTTTCAAACCCATTGGCAGTTTTAACAAACGCGCTAGCACCCTATTTTCCACTTGGTGTTTTATCAATTTTTCTTCTACCGTCTAACAACAACACTATTTCCCTTCTTTTTCTTTGTAATTTCTCTCTCTTTAGCGTACTATCTCTTCATTTTAATTATGTAAAAAACAACATTTCTTCATCCTGTTTAACTTTTTCTCTAAAATTCGCTAATTCTAACAAATTTGGTTTATAGGCTACAAAACCACTTTGGACACTTGGAATCAATAGAAAAATGGGTCTTTTTTTGGATAGTCGGTATTTAACAAGGCACCCCTCAGCGAATACTTGCTATAGAGACCTCATTCAAAGGCCATTTTGTAGAGAATTTTGTGCTCTTTCTGTTCGTCATAATCATCTTCTACGGAAATTTTTTTCCAACCCCCTAGAATTTTTTTTCGAATTTACTCAGATTTTCGTATTTTTTCACCCGCAAAAATGTGTTTAATGACTTTTTTCTGGCATAAAGTGAATAGAAAATGCTTATATGATGTCTGTACGTTATCTTAGTGTTGATGGCTGATAGTTTGATTCGGTTGGTCAAATGTTAGAGGTTAAGCGTGACTGGACAATCCGACAGTGGACAATCCGACAGTGGACAATCCGACAGTGAGGACAATCCGACAGTAAATTTCTATTTTAAAAAATATTTTCAAGTCATTAGAACGGATTATTTCCTAAAAATATCTCAATCAAATCAATTTAGCTTAAATTTGTTACCAAATTAAAAAAAGTTAGTTTGGTATGCTGGTAACAAAAGTACAATAAAATAAAAAATAATTAAAGATAAGTGATCCATACAACCATAAATAAATAAATATGCAAAAGTAAATGTGGAGTGACCCATAAAACCAAAGTGATGAGAAATGAGAGCATTTTTGCTGATAAAAATGTTTGCCAAAGTCTTGACCATTCCGTTTACCTCTTCAAATCATTCATTCATTTAATTTTATTTACGTGTTAAAAGCCCTCTTAGGCGTATATTATGAAAAATGGTGAAGAATAAAAATTTTTAATTCCTTTTTAAACAGGCCAAAATGTTTAGGCTTAACTTTTTTTCAGAAACTGATCAGAAGCGCACCAAACTTTGCAGGGACATTTAAAGGACGCGAAATAACCTATTTTAAATAGTAACTAGTCATTTCCTTTTAATAATTTTTTTTGATTGAGATATTTTTAGGAAATAATCCGTTCTAATGACTTGAAAATATTTTTTAAAATAGAAATTTACTGTCGGATTGTCCACTGTCGGATTGTCCACTTCTGTCGGATTGTCCTCACTGTCGGATTGTCCAACTGTCGGATTGTCCGGGAGCCGATTTAAGCATTTTGGCCCTTAATTTCTCCGGAAAACTTGGAAAATTCAACATAACTCTCCCCAAAAGACATATTTCTGTATGCAAAATAAACAGAAATGTGAAAAAAGATTTGTTCTTTCTTATTTAGCTTGTTTTATCAGTTTCTTTTTAGTAGTTGTTGAGATTTTTCTTAGTTTTCCAAAAACTCCCAAAAAATAGGGTGTCCTTATTCTAATGCAACACAGTGTATTAAAATGCGATAATATTGCAAACTGAACACAGTAGTCCCAAAATACCAAAATTTCCCCCTTTCAATTTTTCAATGGTCACTTTTGTTTCTCTCTTTGCTCATGTTTATGGGTTCCCAATTTTGTTGGTTTATTCGGCACCGCCGGCCCCGCAAATAACCCTTCCAAATTGCTAATTTTATGTGAAAATCTGTTAAAAATGTCTAAAATTTCTAATTTCCCACCGGCAGGGGCCTATCGGCACCACGGGAGCCCAAAAATTTAATTTTTTTCATTAAAACAATTGGCTTTAAATCGCAAAAATTAGTCACTTTTTTGGCTGCTGATTCTGAAACTTTTCAATTGGGAGCCTTGTTCATAATCAAATCGAACTGATATGTATTTGAAAATAAAAATATTTAATTTTCGCAGTGGATCGGTCTGCCGGATCAGCCTCTTCTCCAATAATTTGATTCATTTTGCGCTTTTTTGGTTGTCGTTCTCATGCTACAATGCTTTTTGGCGAAAAACTGTTTGAGCAAATTAAAAAGAACTTTTTCTTGGCAGGGTGGTACATATTTTCCTTGTCGTTTATCGATTTTTCGTTTACCGTCTAACACCAACACTATTTCCCTTTTACTCTGTGTCTGTTTTACATTGTATTCTCATGGGCAGAGATCGCAACGAAAAATATTTCACGCATTTTCGCTCCCGGTCACAACCATTTGTACACCCCGAAAGGCAAATGCATTTGCCGATTGGTCATGTTTCCCCCCCCCCTTTTGTTCCGTCATAAATATTATACAAAAATGTGTTTATTATACAAAAATGTGTTAAATTGCTTTTGCTCTTTCCGCTATTCACTATTCACTTGACTAAATGTTTCCCCGACAATTTCGCGCAAAATTGCCAAATTTTGATATGTATCAAGAAAATAATAAAATTGGTACAAAAAACAACTCAAATTTCCGACATGAATTGGTATTGGCATTTGAATTCTCATACATTTTCCCATTGCTGAATTTTACAAAATTTCTCTACTTTTCATTTTCCCGTTTCCATTTCCACTCATCTTTCTGTTTGTGTTAGTTTCCTTCTTTTCGTTACTAACTGAAAAACCGTAATTGTTTCGGCTAAAAAATCATTTTTCAGGAAATGTTCATTTATTACTGTTGCCGAAAAACTGAAAAATGTACATAGCAAGCAACAGCCGAAAGTTCGGCATGTTAAAATTTTTAAAACCGAATTTCTTGGAAAAAAAGTCGGACATAAATGGCATGCATTCAGATTTTGGCACTTTCCATATCACTCTCCCTTTTTTCCAGGTTTTATTCTCCCCGCCGGTCAATTGGCGTTCCGCGCAATGCGCGGTGGTCACGAAAATGGCCAAGGAGCGGCCTACGCCTTCATTTTGCCCAACTTGGAGCAGTACCCGGCCGACTTCCCCCATTTTTTGAAGCGGGACATCATCGAAATCAGCACACTGAGGCGTCTGGAGAATTCGCGCCCTTCCGTTGGTTGCGTCCTTTTTGAAAATTTGCAAATTGGGAGAAAAATTTTTTGCTTCATTTTAAGGTCGGTTAAATTTTTTTGTTTTTGTTGCATTTTTTATCACTTTTGTGAGCCAGTATTCCGGCATTTTTTTTGTAGGCGACGGCTATGCTAATTATCATTTTTTTTTCTAAAGTTTTAACCGTGAAAAATAAGCCTTTTGATATCAGTTTTTTCTTTTTCATTTACGCGATTTCGCCTAATTTTTTATAATTTTTTTTTAAGGATTTTATTCATTCCGACTGGAATTGACCGCGTTCACTCGCTGCACTGTTTCAAATTTAGTGAACGAATTGTGCCGTTCCGTCTTGTATTTAACTGTTTTTTTAATTCTCAAATGTGTATCTACGGAAAGGGCCGAAATACACATTTAATAGAGAATTTTCATCATTTAGGCTTTTTTTTTAGCAAAGTCCGTACTGACGAGGCCCGCTTTGCTAAAAAAAACAATCATCCACCAATGCTTTTAGTTCTTAATGTTATCAATTTTCAGGAACCGATCATGGATTGGACGGCGGCACCGATGAATGACGGCAGAGATTTGTGCCATTGGATGACCACCAGCAGCACAAAGGACCGCCTGACGCCGTACGAAGGAAGGAGGCACCTTCAACATGGACGTCGCTTTGTGATTTTGAAGCAGCCGTCATTGACCATTTCGAAAGGTAAAAGGTGGACAAAAGGCCGACAAAATAACGGCAAGACAAAACGACACAAGTAAAGTGACCATCAAAAGCCTTCATTTTAGGAAAAAAATGGAAATTTTTTCATTTCATAGTGTCAAAATCTTTAAACAAAAATGTTTTGTCGTGTGGCATGGGTATTTTGTCGGGTTTAATATCGGTCAGACACTGAGTCAGTAATCGATTGAAAAACTGAGAAAATTAGAAAATGTGACTTTACTCAACCAAATATTTTCGTTAGCGCCGTTTATTCATTCATTAACCATCCCTCCCCGTTCAGTGCTGCTTTTCACCGCTTCGCTTCTCTTCTCTGTGACCCCAATCCGAACAGTTCGGCGCGGGGCAGATGCCGGAATTATTAGGGTTTTTCAAAAATTTGCTGGAAAATTTTTTTAAATATTTTTTATTAAATTTGAAAAAAGAAATTCTGGGTGGGCGGAACACGGCGGGGGCTGGGGAATACACAGTATAATTTTTTGTTGTTACCCCCCCCCCCCCCCAATTAAAACAGCCACCATCGCTCCCACTCGACGACTCTGTTCGCCGCTGCTGAACTGTTGCAGGACAACCATGTGACCGTGCTGCAGTAGATCGACTCAATGCTAACGCTGTACATTGCCAGGGCGAAGGTGCGCTTTCAGTGCGCCAAAATGGTGAGTTTCGTGGTTAAAAAACAAAATTTTACAATTTTCGTGCATACATGACAATGTGAGCGACAGGGTGAGACCAATAGGATGGATATAATGGTATTCCTTGTTTTGTTACCCCCCCCTCCTCGAAATTTGTTTAAAAATAATATTTAAAAAAAATTTTTGAGGTGGGGGGGGGTAGCAAAACACGGAAGTACCTGGATGTTTGGCGCGTAGGGAGGATGGGGTGCGCCAGCAGGACCATTACATACGAAAGTCCACATTTTCTCCGACGGCGACCCGTTTTTGCTTTCACACCGCTATTTGGGTGAAAATTTTTTTATTTTTTTTTTTTTTTGCGGAATAGGGGAGTCGGCGAGGTGTCACCGGAAATTTTTTTTGTTGAACTAACTTGCCAAAAAAATTAGCCAATTTTTTCAGAAATTTATCTTTTTCTTCCAAAAGTTTGCCATTTATCAATTTTTCTTTTTCGAAGGTAAAAAGCATTTGCGCATTGCCAACGAGCTGAAATGGCATCTGTGTGCGGTGTTCGTTCGCACGGCACTCCATCTCGTTGACACCGATTCCCTCGTCCTGTGTCTGAACGCGCTCTCACTGCTGGTACACGGTTACCAAATCTTTTTTGATTTTTAATCAGTGGGTTAAATTGTTGAGTTTAATAGCAACACAGAAAAATTTTATTTTGCCTAATGAGAAATGTACATAGCCCCCCCCCCCCCTCTAAAAAATTAAAAAAAACCTTTTTATAGCAGTTCTTCTAAATTTATGATCAATTACTGAGTGTTTAATATTTCCAAAAAATGGTGAAAATGTTTTCAATTCGTTTTCCTACCAATTTCTTATTAAAAAAATCTCAAAATTTTTTTGAAATTTCCAGGTTTGAGAGTTTTTCAAATTTCGAGGGGGAAACGAGCGGGAGGAAAATGACTTGCTCTGTAATTTTACATTTAATTGATCCGTTTTACTGTTTTGGGCACCATTTTTTCCATTTTCTTACCATTGTCATTGCTTATGCCCATCTTCCCCCCCCCCCCCAAAAAAGGTGTTGGAGCGTGCCGACGCGCCGCTCTTCGAGCGACTGTTTTCGCTGATGTTGGGCCAACAGAGTACCACCACCGCCACGCTTTTGCCCGTTTTTTGTGCCAATATGTCCTCCTCCATCACCTTGGGCTTCCACTCTCAACTTGTCCATTCACTCATCCAATCGCTGGCGCGGGTATTTTCTGTTTTCCTTTTTTTCTTGTCATTGATTTTTTAGAATAGGGATTAATTGGTTCCAAATAACTATTAATTTTTATCTGTCCTCAGTTCGGGTATCATTTTTGGCAAATTTTTTTTCATTTTCTAAATTTTAACTAG
Organism: Heterodera glycines; assembly: GCA_004148225.2. Lineage (NCBI taxonomy): Eukaryota > Metazoa > Nematoda > Chromadorea > Rhabditida > Heteroderidae > Heterodera > Heterodera glycines. The sequence continues at coordinate 1,718,671 of CP049713.1, forward strand.
AAAAAATCAAGAATCTCCACATTAAAAAATTTTCTTCAAAAAATAGTAATAATTTTTTTTTTCTGTGATGAGTTAAATGCGTCTGGGACTCACTCGTTGCTGCTGAATGCGTAATCAATTCTTTCTTTCCCAACCCAATCTGATCACATTTTCTTTCGGGTCCATTTTTTCGAATTTTTTGCCATTTGCTAATTTTTCCTTTTCATAGCTAAACATTTGTGTGCGGTGTTCGCACGGCACTCCATCTCGCTTGGTGGACAAATTTGTGGCACGAGTTTTTCGAGGGCTTTATCATTCGGTTGTCGTCCGGCCAGTGGCCACTGCACGGCTTCCCGATCACCCAATGGAATTTGTTGCCACCCTCAGCAATGGCCACCACAACAACGACAGCAACAGCGACAACGGCACCACAAGCAGCAACACCAGCAGGTAAATGTTTGGGGACGGCGTTGGCGGTGACCAACTGCAGCAGCAGCAGCAAGGATAAGAAAATGGGTCCAATGGCTCCGTCATAGAAAAAAAAGGAAATCAAAATGGACATTATTGAAATTGGAATAGGTCGTTTTTAAAATGCTTATTTTCATTTTAATGAAAAAAATAAAATTAAATTCGTTTTTTAAAAAAACAAAAGTCCAAAAAGATAAAGCCAATGATTTCCATAATATTTCCTATTAAAAACAATTTGTTTTACTAATTTTTCTGATGTCCTGATTGCTTTAATCGTTGTTACACAATTTTCAGATTGGCCAAGGACAGCAACAGTCTTTGGTCCCGTACCCATGTCGGCCGACACTGTTACCGTATGCAACCAATTGTCGCCCGTGTGAAACAAACAAAAACCTTTTTTCGAATAAAAAAATATTTTTGCCGCGAATAATGGCTCAATTCGTTTGGCATATCCCCATCAGAATGGCGATGCCCACTCCCCGTTTCCTTCAGCCAGCGAAGGCGGTCAGCGTTCGGCATGTCTCCCTTCGGTGCCCCGATTGACCCGTTACCAGCACATGTTGACCGAGACGGATTCGGGGGGGGGGGGGTGAATGACCTGCTCCATTATAGGAGAAGGGTACTACTGTACACACATTTCGACATGGAATTGCACTAATTTGGTTGTGCATTCCAAAATTTTCAACCCCACGAACTTTCGAATGGCATATCTGTCGCAATTTGAGTTCTTTTTTTGAGGATTTGCCGCGTCAGTCCATGTGGTCGGTTTCTTTTGTGCCAACGATCACCACCACCAGCAGCAGCAAATACACTTTTACATCACTGGGCCAAAAATGTTGCAGTTCGTCCACAGCAGCAACCGATTTCGGGGGGGGGGGGAATCCCCTGAACTCCCTCTCCACAGTTATGCCCTTTTGTTGGACCTGCGACTCCCCACAAAAAAAACATGATTAGATCACAAATCCTGGTCATTCTCAGTCTGTCAACGATCAATTACCGCTCTTCTCCCTTTTTTAAGTTGGCCCGTCCAAATCGACTCCGCCCATTTCACCGGCTACATCGGCAACGGGCACAACACAGCAGCGACTGAAACACCTTGACACGAAGAAGTGTTGTCCATGCAATTGTGTTGCTCGACAGTCTCGATGGTATTTTTTGAAAAACCGATTTACTCCACCTAATTTATTTTTCATCTTTAATCCCCCCAAAAAATCCAAGGTCCATGTCGTCTGGTCCGAGAACAACTCCGAGCCGTACCGACGCGATCTGATCGCCACGCGCTTCTGCGACGTGCTCATTGTGCTTTACTTGGCCGGTCCGGTGCTGCTGCGGGTGCACATCGAAGGGCAAGACGAACGGCTTCACTTTGGACCACTTTTTGACGGTGAATAAATTGCCCCCCACTCGGTGTTGTGCCCGTTGCCGAAGAATCGGCTGAGTCGTTGTTGGTTCAGCATTTCCTCCGTGCCGTCCGTTGATTTGCCTGAATGTACACTGTTAGCGCGTCGCGCAATTTCCATACGATCGGCAACAAGAATGATCGCTTTATTGATTAATGATCTTCCTTTGCCAATTTGTTCCATGTTAATTCCGTTTTAATTATTATTGTGAATATATTTTTACAAATTTATCATATTTGGAAGAGAAGTGTGTTTTCTTGCACATTTATTAGCGTATTCATTCAGCAAATTTAAAATATGAATGTTGTAGATCCCAGCTTTTTCTATCAACATGTCTACGAATCCTGACCAAGTTTACCAAATGAAATCGCACAATTTTTACAAGCAACATGGCTTCCAAACTATTTTTGGTCGGAAATTGGTGAGTTAAATTAATCAACTGGTTAGGGTTTCTATGCATAAATTATAATGAATAGGATCCGAAATTTTAATATTCAATTTCGAATTTGTTTAATTTTTTTTCAAGAGTTCTTACAAAAAGCTCAAAATTTCCGATTTTATGATGTATTTTTTCCCAAAATTTGATCCTTAGATGTGCTTTTGCAATTTCTTGTGAAAATTCCAAAAAATGGCCGAAATATGCTCTAAAATGCATAAATGTCTAAAAATACTATTTTTGAGCCCCTTTATGGCATGTGAGCAGAAAAAATATGCAAAATCATACAACTTCGAACCCGAATGATGAAACCAATTTTGGGTTTTGCACCTAATCTATTTTGGTCTTTTGGACCTGTAATATAAAAATGCAAGAAATGTTCTCGCGCCTATCGGCACTGTGACATGACAACCAAATTTGCCTAAATCGAAAAAATTGATTTTCGGGGATGAGTAACCTAAAAGAAATTGTAAATTTATTGCCCAGTTTGACACTGTCAGAAAACATTTTGAACAGGTTGTGGCGTTGCACGATGGAACTGCCGAAATGTACCCGATGTGTGTCGGCGGGCTTTTTCCGATGCTCAATGCGGACTATGGCACGAACCGGGAGCGGAACCAGACATTCACGCCATTCCCGATTTTTTGTGAGAAGTGGCCATGCTACCCTATGGCAGAGCCAGTTAGCCTGGAGGTGCTGAATTAATATTGTTTTTTGAACGCGTTTTATACACAAAAAGGTGGCTTCCGCACGCTTGGCCGACTACAAAAAACAAAGTCGGGCGGGGCTACAGCGTTTCATGTTGCGGTGTCTCGAACAAGTGCCACCATGCGGAGGAGGAGCAGCGGAAGGAGGGACAGCTTGTGTGAATCCCTTATGTGGGCACATGACTGTGCATGATCTGAGGAAAATTTGCAAAGGGCAGATCAAGCATTTGGAGGTGGGGAAATTGGAAGGACTAAAGAAAGGCACCAGAAAATACCAAAAATAGTAAAAAAGGCACGAAAATCCCGAAAAACGGCATGAAAAGGCACTAAAATAGGCACCAAAAATTGAAAAAAAGACACGAAAATCCCGAAAAAGGCACGAAAAAGGCACTATAATAGGGACCCAAAAAACTGAAAAAAGGCACGAAAAGCCCGAAAAACGGCATGAAAAGGCACTAAAATAGGCACCAAAAAATTGAAAAAAAGGCACGAAAAGCCCAAAAAAGAAAAAAAGGCACCAAAAAATTGAAAAAGGCACGAAAATCCCAAAAAAGTCACGAAAAAGGCATGAAAAGGCACTATAATAGGTGCAGCACGAAAAGCCCGAAAAACGGCATAAAAGGCACTAAAATAGAAAAAAGGCACCAAAAATAGTAAAAAAAAAGTCACGAAAATCCCGAAAAAGTCACGAAAAGGGCACTATAATAGGGACCCAAAATTGAAAAAAAAAAGTCACGAAAATCCCGAAAAAGGCACTATAATAGGGACCCAAAAAACTGAAAAAAGGCACGAAAAGCCCGAAAAACGGCATGAAAAGGCACTATAATAGGTGCACCAAAAAACTGAAAAAGGCACGAAAATCACGAAAAGGCACTATAATAGGCACCAAAAATTGAAAAAAAAGTCACGAAAATCCCGAAAAAGTCACGAAAAAGGCACTATAATAGGGACCCAAAAAACTGAAAAAAGGCACGAAAAGCCCGAAAAACGGCATGAAAAGGCACTAAAAATAGGCACCAAAAAATTGAAAAAAAAGGCACGGAAAGCCCAAAAAAACGGCATGAAAGGCACTAAAAAATTGAAAAAAAGCACGGAAAGCCCAAAAAACGGCATGAAAAGGCACTAAAAAATTGAAAAAGGCACGAAAATCCCAAAAAAGTCACGAAAAAGGCATGAAAAGGCACTATAATAGGTGCAGCACGAAAAGCCCGAAAAACGGCATAAAAGGCACTAAAATAGAAAAAAGGCACCAAAAATAGTAAAAAAAAGTCACGAAAATCCCGAAAAAGTCACGAAAAGGGCACTATAATAGGCACCCAAAATTGAAAAAAAAAGTCACGAAAATCCCGAAAAAGTCACGAAAAGGGCACTATAATCGGGACCCAAAAAACTGAAAAAAGGCACGAAAAGCCCGAAAAAACGGCATGAAAAAGCACTAAAAATAGGTGCACCAAAAAACTGAAAAAGGCACGAAAAGGGCACTATAATAGGGACCCAAAATTGAAAAAAAAAAAAGTCACGAAAATCCCGAAAAAGTCACGAAAAGAGCACTATAATAGGGACCCAAAAAACTGAAAAAAGGCACGAAAAGCCCGAAAAACGGCATGAAAAAGCACGAAAATCGCAAAAAAGGCACTATAATAGGCACCAAAAAATTGAAAAAAAAGCACGGAAAGCCCAAAAAACGGCATGAAAAGGCACTAAAAAATTGAAAAAGGCACGAAAATCCCAAAAAAGTCACGAAAAAGGCATGAAAAGGCACTATAATAGGTGCAGCACGAAAAAGCCCGAAAACGGCATAAAAGGCACTAAAATAGAAAAAAGGCACCAAAAATAGTAAAAAAAAAGTCACGAAAATCCCGAAAAAGTCACGAAAAGGGCACTATAATAGGGACCCAAAATTGAAAAAAAAAGTCACGAAAAATCCCGAAAAAGTCACGAAAAGGGCACTATAATCGGACCCAAAAAACTGAAAAAAGGCACGAAAAGCCCGAAAAACGGCATGAAAAATAAAATAGGTGCACCAAAAAACTGAAAAAGGCACGAAAAGGGCACTATAATAGGGACCCAAAATTGAAAAAAAAAAGTCACGAAAAGGGCACTATAATAGGGACCCAAAATTGAAAAAAAAAAAGTCACGAAAATCCCGAAAAAAGTCACTATAATAGGCACCAAAAATTGAAAAAAAAAGTCACGAAAATCCCGAAAAAGTCACGAAAAAGGCACTATAATAGGGACCCAAAAAACTGAAAAAAGGCACGAAAAGCCCGAAAAACGGCATGAAAAATAAAATAGGTGCACCAAAAAACTGAAAAAGGCACGAAAATGGCACTATAATAGGGACCAAAAAAACTGAAAAAAGGCACGAAAAGCCCGAAAAAACGGCATGAAAAAGCACGAAAATCGCAAAAAAGGCACTATAATAGGCACCAAAAAATTGAAAAAAAGGCACGAAAATCACGAAAAGCACTATAATAAGCACCAAAAAATTGAAAAAAAGGCACGAAAATCACGAAAAACGGCATGAAAAGGCACTAAAATAGGTGCACCAAAAAACTGAAAAAGGCACGAAAGGGCACTATAATAGGGACCCAAAATTGAAAAAAAAAAGTCACGAAAAGGGCACTATAAATAGGGACCCAAAATTGAAAAAAAAAGTCACGAAAATCCCGAAAAAGTCACGAAAAGAGCACTATAATAGGGACCCAAAAAACTGAAAAAAAGGCACGAAAAGCCCGAAAAACGGCCATGAAAAAAGCACGAAAAATCGCAAAAAAGGCACTATAATAGGCACCAAAAAATTGAAAAAAAAGTCACGAAAATCCCGAAAAAGGCATGAAAAGGCACTATAATAGGCACCAAAACTCGTCACCGTAATAAGCGTCAAAAATTGCCCGTTGGAATTGGTGCACCAGCTTTCCGAGACCGGTCTTGGCCGACATGGACAGGGAATTCGGACGCCAATCATGGCTCGCGTTGACTACGGGGCAGCCAATGACAAAGAACATAATAAGCCAGGCCTCAATTACCTGGACAGATGGGAGGTTGTGTTTTGGCAAAGAATAATTTGCGAATATCGGCATTAACTTACAGATCAAAGGAAAGGTGCCAGCTAAATGGGTGCAGAGCTTATATGAAAGCATTCAAAAGGGCGAATTTGAAACGCGGGATCAAGTTGAAACGATGTTGGAGGAATTTGAAGTATTTTTTGTCAGTAAAAGGGAAGGATAGTTATCAAAAAGCAATTAAGGGAGAGGAGGGGGCCCCGATGGCAGAGATGGTGTTCAAAGAAACGGACGGAGTTGTGGACAAAAGAATGGCCGCAGTGATTGAAGCTGCTGGAAAGGGGGAGTGCGGCGACAATTATTGGGTCATGGAACCGGCTGACTACTTCGTGGCTGGCGTGCGAACGACGGTCGACCTCGTGTTCGTGGCCGGAGACAAAATTCGTGCCAATGGAACATCGACCCGGGACAAGATGGCATATTTCCTGCTGCCTGGTCACACCCACTGGGGCGATGAAGCGGGGCCGGAAATGAAGGGAAAAGATGGCCTTGCAAAAAGGATTAAAAAATTGAATAACCGTTATGAAAAGGGGGTGCGTTTTTGCTTTTGAGTACGCGTAATTATCTAAAAAAAATCAGCTGGATGCGGTGGCCGAATCTTACCGGGAGTTGGAGTCGGCCTGGCCACCTTCTGAGAAGGAGTACGAGGAACTAGCGAAAAAATACAGTGCGGTCATAAGCCGTGGACGGCAATTGATCGAAGCCAGTTGGCCAACGACAACAGACAGGGCAAAAGAGACGGAAAAAGTGGCCAAAAGGATGGAGCAACTCAATTTTGAGTTTGCCGAATTTTTGGACATGGCACTTGAACAAGATGAAAACCTGCAGCGAATGATCGACCAAGGTCCAAGGGAGCAGCGGCAGCAACCGAAGCAGCGGGATGGGCAACAACAACAGGAGGGGGAGCAACAGGGAAAAAAGAAGGAAGTGACGAGGAAGATGACGGCAGATGAGGTAGTAAAATCCAAGCACAACTTTAAAACAAAGCTTCCACAGGTTTTGAGGAAGAAGGGAAACAAGAAGATAGAGAAGTCGGTGCATCTTGAAAGGGAATTGGAGGAATTGAAGAGACGCAGGAGATATGATCAGAAGCCAGAGGGGCGGGAGAAAATTTTGGAGAACATGATCAAAGCTCTGACGTTGACGGAGGATCAGATGAAGGCAGTGTTTGAAGAGCAACGCCAAAGGCGCGTGCGAGTGAGATTCGAAGAGAATGATCGGCAATGGCAGACGGAGTATGAGTCCCGACGTGTTCCATTCTTCTTGGGAATCGGGTTGAGCGAAGGGGAGAGCAGCAGCAGAACCACTGGGCAGGAAGCGCGTGGAGGAGGAAGGAACATCAGGGATGAGATGGATGTGCAGAGCACCAGCAGCGGCATCACCCGCTGAAGCAGCAGGAAGAAGAGGAAGGGTTATGATGAGTGTTGTGATCTGGGGGTTGTGATCTGAGAGGGTGGGGGATGTGATCAGCAGGAGGGGAGGGGAACACAAAGCAAAGCTGTCCGGTGCCGATCGGCCTAGGTCGAGGGTACGCGAACAGCGGCGCTTTTCCAAATTTGTCCCAGAAGGGAGTTATTTTTATCTGAAGGGGTGGTTGTGATCAAAAAGGGGGGGGGGCACAGCAAAGCTGACCGGTGCCGATCGGCCTAGGTCGGGGGTACGCGAACAGCGGCGCTGTCCCATTCCATTCTTCATCCCATTTTACACCTGGCCTCCCTCCGCACCCGGATGCGGTTGTAGTTTTATTCTTATTACACCGTCCGGGCGGTTTTTTTCATTTTTTTTGATTAAAAAGTTGATTGGAAAAAATGAAAATGTCTGATTGATTAAAAAAATGTGATCGGAAAAATGAAAATATCTGATCATTTTTTATCGCCATTAAGTCCGTCGCAGGTGGCGACGCGGCGTGGAGCAGACAATTGCCATCGCCGGTTGTCACCAGTGGCCACAGCCGTTGGTTGCTGTCATGTTGACACCACCAATTCAAATGGGCCTAAAAATGGGAAATTCCGTAATAAAAAGTTGGACAAATGACGGAAGGGAAAATTCGTGTACAAATTTGAACAATTTCCAAAAAATGGAAACAATCAACGGATGGGTGAGAAATTGAGTCTAAGTAAAGTTAGGGCGTTGGCAAATGCAATCGCCCGGGTGGCATTT
>CP049713.1:1727446-1769329 GCA_004148225.2 Heterodera glycines
TTTTTTTTTAAATAAAATTAATATTGGTGATCAATTTTTGAGAAAATTTTTCAATTCTTAGGGGTGTATTTTCTAAAAAATTTTCGGGTCATTTCTTAGGGGTGTATTTTGCCGATTTTATTGAATTTTTAGTGGAATTTTTCGAAAAAAACGCAAAAAAAAGGCACAAAAACGGCAAAATGCCAAAAAAGGCATTTAAGGCACGAAAATCCCGAAAAAGGCAAAAAAAGGCATAATAAAAGTCAACGTAGAAGTCTCAAACCAAGTGGAAAATGCGTTATTTATGCTTAATATATCGAAACTAGGGTTCGGACCCCGCCCCCGTCACCCCCGCCCCCGCCGGGGGCGGGACAGGTTTTTTGGCCTCACCCCCGTCCCCGCCCCCGTGACTCTGACCCCCGCCATCCCCGCCCCCGCGACCTTCACCCCCGCGGGGGCGCGGGGGTGAAAATACACCCCTAAGAATGACATATTCATGGATAAAAGGCAAAAAATTTATACAATTTTGATTTTTTAACCATTTTGACAAATTTTTTATGAATTAAAGTTAATTTTATTATTGGTCATTGATGTGTAGTGTGGTGTAGTGGGTAGTGAATCAACCTTGACATTACTTTCTGTCGTGAGTTCGATTCAGGTTGAAGGTTTCTTTTTTAATTTATTTTTTTAATTTTAAAATTCGCCTGGCGCTGCCTATCGGCATCGCAGGGCCCAAAAATTCGTAAATCTTATTAAAAAAATTCTCTAAAAATTGCAAAAACCTATCATTTTTTGGACAAAATCTATTAACATTCCCGGCGGCGCCTATCTGCACCGCCGGACCTCTACGCTTCGCACATTCACCAAGTTTTTTTTTTTTGGAAAAATGTGCCTCAAGAAAATATGTTACAAATCTGAGTTCCAATTTTGCTTGAGTAAATCATGATAATTTAATATATTAAAAAACAAAAATTTATCGTAAAAATCTTATTTTTTTTTGTAAACATCTGTTAGAAATCGAGCTTAAATTTCAAAATTCGCCAGGCGGCCTATCGGCACCGCCGGCCCCCCAAAAACCTATTTTTTCTTAAAAAATTAGCCAAAAATCTCTAAAATTTGGTAATTCTTTAGACAAAATCTGTGTAATTTATGCCAAAAGGAATTGAATTGAGGCGATACATTGACTAAAGGAATGTGGAGCCATCACATCATTCATAAAAAATTAATTTTTGTAAAATTTTTTGGAGTTAAATCAAACCCCCCCCCCCCCCCGCCCCGCCCCCGCGGGGGCGGAATTATCGTGCCCCCGTCCCCGCCCCCGCGACTCTGACCCCCGCCATCCCCCGCCCCCGTGAAAAGCCACCCCCGCCCACGGGGTCCGAACCCTAATCGAAACTACTTCGCAGAAAAAAAGGCATATGCCTCAAAATGCGAGCTCTACTCATAACGTACCAATAAAGTAAAAAAAGTTGTGTCCCCGGGGTTTAAGGCTTTGAGCCATTTCAAATTACCATTTTTAACGAGAGGAATTTATTCAAGGAAAGCACTGACAAAAGAAAATAGGTATAAAAACCGGGAATAAGCTTGGGTTAGCTTTGTATCTCAGATATTTTGATGGGTCAATGCAATGGATTATTTGGACTTGTAAAAGCCCCGAGGGGGAAATTGATGAGTGGACTTATAAACTGAAACAATGGGAAGGGACTTTGGGTGGGATGAGGAGGAGTAATGTGATGGAGGAATGGATTAGATATGCAACAGAAGTGAATGATGAGATAGAAATGGCACAATAAATGAGAGGAGAAGGATTGGCTTGGGATGGAACGAACAGACAGACAAATTTATGACGGGATTTGGTCGGAAGACATAGGGGGCAACTTACATTATACATTTGTATACATGGAAAATTTGTATGCTGCGGATACAGCAAATAATTTTTGCATATTTTTGCTTTTTAAGCCTTTAGACATGAACACAAGCCAGGAAAACAATATGAAACACAAAAACCCAGAGAAAAAACATTTAAAATGATTTAAACACTTTCCTGTTCTAATAAGAATTTTAGAACCAAAAATTATAAAAAGCGGTTTTTAAAAGCGAAAAAAAGGTCGTCCATTCCCCTTGAGGCAGAATTTCTCCTTCCGGAATGGTCAAATGCAAAAGTAATTGATCAAAAGTGAACATTTTCAAACACTTAAAACAATAAATGATCAGGGTGCTGATCAAGGTAAAAATCAGAAAGTGCTATGTCACGCAATCAAAGGATAAGAATCGGAAAGCAAAATTACAACCATAACACATAAATATCGAACAAAAACTGATTAATTCAAAAAAAAATATATAAAACTGACCAACTTTTTGGTCAATGATTGACTGATTAGCTTGATCAAAATTAATGACCCTCCCCTCCCAGTAGGGAAAAAACCCATCTCGGTGCCCCATTCACCATTCATTATTTGATCGGAAGAGATCCCGGCTGGAAATGATTTAATGAGAGAGCGAGGCAGAAGCTTACACTGATCAGTGATCGGACTTTATTTTTAGAGTGGCGCCTTAAATTGGTACAATTCAACAAATTACAAGAAAAGAATCCAATTGATTTCGGTGCTGTTTCATCAACCTTTTTGCCTGGGTAAGGCCCCTAAAGACGCGCTTTCGTCAGTGTCTTTGGCCCGCAGGCCCTATGGCTTGGAATTCGTCCACCAACACCCAATCTTCCATACATGCCTGGAATGATGAAGTTCAGCGTGCTGGGTTGATCAAGTCGCTTGGCCTTGTTCGACAGGAAGGCATGGCGAGATGATGACTCATCAACCTAAAATCCGCCATTTCCAAACACCTCCCCCTTTCGTCCCAATTTTTCTGATCCACTTTCATTTCCTCAATTTCTTTCACCTCCTCAGGGTCTATCGGTTGAACCGCGGCCAAACCCAGCGGATCGCTTAAATTGTCAATGCTTATTGTTAGGCGTACTTATATAAATATTTGATGAAATTGAAATTTTTTTTTTGAATATTTTTGGTGCAATTTTCGTGATTTAAACCGGCTCAAAAAGCGTTTTTTTTTATTTTTCCGCACCTAGAGACTACTTTTTATGATGATTAGTGGTCATTAGCCTTAGAAATGTGTTTCCAGTATTTATTTTGGGGCACTTTGCGGGCGAAGGGGGGGGGGTCGACCCCCCCCCTTTTTCATGTATGCAATGAACCGAAAGATTTCCTTATTTGTTGCTAAAATGTTATGCGAGGAGAGAAAAAAAATTGGAAAAAGAAAGGGAAAAGAAAAATGGACAAAATGTGACGGTATAAAAGGATGGAATTATGTGGTACATTGGGATTTAAGGATGAATAAAATGAATTGTCTAAAATTAACAATTTAGCGAGGAAAAAATACCAGTTCGAGAACGGATAAAAATGTAAAATTAAAGATTTATTATGTTTAGGGTTTGAATTTATTCAGAGTAAGGTCAGATTCGTGGTCAGCAACGAGAATTTTGCTTTGAACAATTTAATTGTGCTTTTGTGAATTATTTTGGCTTATTTGTCCCTTTATATTTAACGGAAAATTCTATAGGGAGGGAAAAATGTAAGAGAAATTGATTATGCACAGTGCTCTTTTCTTCTCCGCTCCTTTCTCTACTTTTCTCTTATTTTAGAGCAGCTTCTCGCTTTGAATTTCCTTTTCCTGGGATCACACCTAATTTGATTTTGGCAATGATATTATATGGTTGGCGTTATGATTTAATTAAATATTTGTTCACTATGGGTCAAGCCGTGTCAGGTGATTTCGACAGTGAGTAATTCGACAGTGAACTATTTCGCTTACTCTTTGTGCCTAATTGTGATTTCGACAGTAAATTGAATTCGACAAGGAATGATTTCGACAGTAAAAGCAAATTTTTAAAATGGCAGAGAATTAATTAAGTTCACACAAATTTAACGCGGAAACAACGATTCATTTCGTCAGTAGCACTAAATTTAAAAGTTGAGAGATGAATAAAAATTGCTGAATTTTAATTCTACAAAATAATTGATACAGTATTTAATTAGAAAAAATAATAATTTTCGTATTGACCTTTCTCTAAAGTAAAGATAAGAGGAGAGCAATGGTCCTTTTATACCGAGAGTTTTGCATGTGTTACCGCTCATTCCCTTCCATTCATTTCTTCATGGCTCTCCGGCGTTTTTAGAGGCAAAATCAAATCGTGGCAAACTTCTCCTGACCAATGAATGCTATGAATATACATTAGAAGTTTGTGTGCTTTTGAATTTAAAAAATGCCAAACTTCAAAGGCACTCTCCAAAGTCGAAGATGGTTGGGAATATTGGCGCTTTCCAAGAAGGACCCCGTATTGCCCAGGTCGTGCAACCGTACTTATTCGTTGGCAAGTTGATGATGACGGTACCCAATACAAAGAAGGCCGTGTCACTGCTGCACATAACCATCCAGCAATTTTAGGAACAAAAATGGTAAAACAGGGGAACATGGTTGTTATCATCCCTTTAAAGGTCCGTGATGCCAATGAATTACTTCGACAGGAGGCGGCAAGCGATTTTCCAACAACAAGCCGGAACATTGTAAGAGAAACGCGGAGCAATTTGCCTATTGATGTGCGAGTCGGAAGCGCACCTTCAGCATCTAATATGGCTTGGAATTACAATTACCAAAAAAGATAGAACCAAGAAGAGGTGTTTCTTAATATATTACGAATTAAAAATTAATTTTAATTACAAAATTCCCAAAATAAACGCAGCAGATGTTTGTTTGGATGCCCTCCCTGCCACGGCAATTTTTAAATTTAGTGCTACTGACGAAATGAATCGTTGTTTCCGCGTTAAATTTGTGTGAACTTAATTAATTCTCTGCCATTTTAAAAATTTGCTTTTACTGTCGAAATCATTCCTTGTCGAATTCAATTTACTGTCGAAATCACAATTAGGCACAAAGAGTAAGCGAAATAGTTCACTGTCGAAATCACTTACTGTCGAAATCACTTACTGTCGAAATCACTTACTGTCGAAAAAACAGTGCAGTGACAAACGGTCGATTTGCAAGCAAATAGTCGAGAATATTACAAGCCAGAGGGCAAAATACGAAAAGTAAATAAATAATCGAGAAAATCTTTTTTTTAAATAAACAAACACTATGGATCAACTCCACTGTGCAGAGAAAAGCCTAGTACTATCTCGTCATTTTCTTTTTCTTTGTAATTTCTCTCACTTTGGCGTACTATCTCTTCGATTTTAATTATGTAAAAAACAACATTTACTTCTCTCCATATAACTTTTTTTCTATGCATACATTTCCTTATTTGTTGCTAAAATGTTATGCGAGGAGAGAAAAAAAATTGGAAAAAGAAAGGGAAAAGAAAAATGGACAAAATGTGACGGTATAAAAGGATGGAATTATGTGGTACATTGGGATTTAAGGATGAATAAAATGAATTGTCTAAAATTAACAATTTAGCGAGGAAAAAATACCAGTTCGAGAACGGATAAAAATGTAAAATTAAAGATTTATTATGTTTAGGGTTTGAATTTATTCAGAGTAAGGTCAGATTCGTGGTCAGCAACGAGAATTTTGCTTTGAACAATTTAATTGTGCTTTTGTGAATTATTTTGGCTTATTTGTCCCTTTATATTTAACGGAAAATTCTATAGGGAGGGAAAAATGTAAGAGAAATTGATTATGCACAGTGCTCTTTTCTTCTCCGCTCCTTTCTCTACTTTTCTCTTATTTTAGAGCAGCTTCTCGCTTTGAATTTCCTTTTCATGGGATCACACCTAATTTGATTTTGGCAATGATATTATATGGTTGGCGTTATGATTTAATTAAATATTTGTTCACTATGGGTCAAGCCGTGTCAGGTGATTTCGACAGTGAGTAATTCGACAGTGAACTATTTCGCTTACTCTTTGTGCCTAATTGTGATTTCGACAGTAAATTGAATTCGACAAGGAATGATTTCGACAGTAAAAGCAAATTTTTAAAATGGCAGAGAATTAATTAAGTTCACACAAATTTAACGCGGAAACAACGATTCATTTCGTCAGTAGCACTAAATTTAAAAGTTGAGAGATGAATAAAAATTGCTGAATTTTAATTCTACAAAATAATTGATACAGTATTTAATTAGAAAAAATAATAATTTTCGTATTGACCTTTCTCTAAAGTAAAGATAAGAGGAGAGCAATGGTCCTTTTATACCGAGAGTTTTGCATGTGTTACCGCTCATTCCCTTCCATTCATTTCTTCATGGCTCTCCGGCGTTTTTAGAGGCAAAATCAAATCGTGGCAAACTTCTCCTGACCAATGAATGCTATGAATATACATTAGAAGTTTGTGTGCTTTTGAATTTAAAAAATGCCAAACTTCAAAGGCACTCTCCAAAGTCGAAGATGGTTGGGAATATTGGCGCTTTCCAAGAAGGACCCCGTATTGCCCAGGTCGTGCAACCGTACTTATTCGTTGGCAAGTTGATGATGACGGTACCCAATACAAAGAAGGCCGTGTCACTGCTGCACATAACCATCCAGCAATTTTAGGAACAAAAATGGTAAAACAGGGGAACATGGTTGTTATCATCCCTTTAAAGGTCCGTGATGCCAATGAATTACTTCGACAGGAGGCGGCAAGCGATTTTCCAACAACAAGCCGGAACATTGTAAGAGAAACGCGGAGCAATTTGCCTATTGATGTGCGAGTCGGAAGCGCACCTTCAGCATCTAATATGGCTTGGAATTACAATTACCAAAAAAGATAGAACCAAGAAGAGGTGTTTCTTAATATATTACGAATTAAAAATTAATTTTAATTACAAAATTCCCAAAATAAACGCAGCAGATGTTTGTTTGGATGCCCTCCCTGCCACGGCAATTTTTAAATTTAGTGCTACTGACGAAATGAATCGTTGTTTCCGCGTTAAATTTGTGTGAACTTAATTAATTCTCTGCCATTTTAAAAATTTGCTTTTACTGTCGAAATCATTCCTTGTCGAATTCAATTTACTGTCGAAATCACAATTAGGCACAAAGAGTAAGCGAAATAGTTCACTGTCGAAATCACTTACTGTCGAAATCACTTACTGTCGAAATCACTTACTGTCGAAAAAACAGTGCAGTGACAAACGGTCGATTTGCAAGCAAATAGTCGAGAATATTACAAGCCAGAGGGCAAAATACGAAAAGTAAATAAATAATCGAGAAAATCTTTTTTTTAAATAAACAAACACTATGGATCAACTCCACTGTGCAGAGAAAAGCCTAGTACTATCTCGTCATTTTCTTTTTCTTTGTAATTTCTCTCACTTTGGCGTACTATCTCTTCGATTTTAATTATGTAAAAAACAACATTTACTTCTCTCCATATAACTTTTTTTCTATGCATACAATTTACACCAAATTTTGCATATCGATAGAGAAAAAGAAAATTAACAAAATTTCAGTGATTTGGTTAAGAATTTCGGCCTAGAACATTACTCAATTGTCAATTTTTATGAAAGTTCTCAATTCTTTTCAGAATTTATGGCTAAAAGAAAATTATTGCTTAAGCTTCAAGGCAGAAAAGGAGCCGAAGAACTGAGAAAAAGACGAGAGGAGCGACGAACCAAAATGGCAAAGGCGACACACGCCCGATGGGCCAAGAAAAGTGAGTTTTCCAATGGTTTTTCATAAAAATTCATGGGTAGAATGATGGGGATGAGGTGGGGGTTATTGAGGCCGACTTTTGACAGGTGGCGACATCTACAAAATCCTTGACCATGAAAACTTCGCTTCATTCACGGCACCAATTCCACCTGGGCCATTGAAATTTTGGCTGATGGACGCCATGAATGACCTCCGCCACATTTACCGCCTATTGCGTGTCAAAATTCTTCACTCTGAGGATCTCAATTCGCTTGAACATTGGACCAAAATGTTCTACTGCCACTGGCAGCAACTCCGATCAATTGACACCTCGCGTTACCCCGTCCGTCCGAATCTTCACCTTCTCAGTGCCCATGTTGTCCCTTTTGCGCGCTCTCATCTTTGGTGGGGGCTGATCAGTGAACAAGGAATGGAACACATGCACAGAATGTGCAACAATTTGGTGTTTCAATTTTTCTTTATCATTGAATTTTTAATTTTAGGTAGGCCGCTACTCTCATCTCGGCACACAAGAGAAGATCGGTGAGAAACTGGTGAAGCACACGACGATGTTGAATGCACTGCACGACCGAGGCGTTGAGAACAACAAAGAAAACGACAAATACCCAGATTTTTGACTACATTTTCACCTCACTTTTTTTCACATTAATATTTCGAAAAATTTGATGGTTTGAAACGAGTTAAATTGCTTAGCATTCGCTTGCAAAAAGACTCTCCTTTTCAAAAACAATTTTTAGATACAAATTTCATTCAATTTAGTTGGAAATGAAGAAAGTTACGGCTGATCAAAATAAACAATCAAAATGGCAGGGATCAGCGTAAATTTGAATTAGCGCGAAATAATTTACGCCAAATACGCTATTTGGCGTTATGAGCAATTTTGTCTAGGGACTGGGTCGTTTTGGCGCCCACGTTTTGGCGCCGACGATTTGGCGCCCACGTTTTGGCGCCCACGTTTTGGCGCCAGGGTCGTTTTGGCGCCCACGTTTTGGCGCGAAGCCAAAAATTAAAAAAGGTAAAAATATGATCAAAAATTTTACAAAAAAAAGTGAAAAACTTTTACCTTCCAATGGGTTTTTCAAATTTTCAAAAAATTCACAACCCCCTAGAATTTTTTTTCAAACTTCCCGATTTTGACTGTGTTTTATGGGTGTCGATTAGAGATCAACATGTACCTGGATCCAGCCCTGTATTTTTCCTGGATCCAGGTACAGGCACAGGCCATTTTTCGGCAACCTGGATTTTTCCTGTACATTTATTTTCCTGTACTTATGTACAGAAAAAAATAGGTACAGGCCATTTTTTGAAACAGGTAGAACTACGGTTTTTTCAAAATGTTGATCTCTAGTGTAGATCAACATGAAGGAGTGATATATGATCAACTTGCTGTGAACATTTTGTTGGTCAACATGAAAAATTGACTTAGCAAGAATTTTTTCAAATTTTTCTCTTCGCTATGCTTCAAAAAATGTCAAAACATTTTGAATATTTTTAAACTCTTAAATTTTTTCGGTTGAAATTTCAAGAGTTAGTGATAAATAATAGTCACTATCCCTAAATCAGAATCTGGTAAATCATTTTCTCAGATTTGGACCCACCATATTAAAACATTTGATAAAACAAAACAGATAGAAGGCCTGATCTAATATGTTCAAAAATTGTATTTCATTTAAATCAAGTCCGGGCTTCGCAATTGTCAAAATGAATACAATATTCGTGATTAGCGACTCAGAAAACTGACGAATACATATTTTCATTTATTCAAACATAGAAAAAATTTAAAAACCTGACCCTGGCGCCAAAACGTGGGCGCCAAAACGTCGGCGCCAAAACGACCCCGACTCTTTTGTCTAACACTGGGCTTCGGTCGGGGTCGTTTTCGCGTGGCCATTTTCGCGTGGCCGTTTTCGCGTGGGGACGTTTTCGCGTGGCCGTTTTCGCGTGAGTACCTGTTTAGGACTGAAATTGGTCGGATTTGTAAAACTATTTTTTTCTGTCAGGTATTCAGTAAAGTTTTTAACTATAAATTTCGTTGTTAAACCTAAGGTTATCATGACAACTTATACACAGGCAACTTGAACAATGGCTTATTGTTAGACTAGGCCTAAGCTTAGGCTTTTGTAAACTTTTTTCTTATATTAGTTGAATTTCTGTTGACATCATTAAGTGTGCTTAGAGTTGCTTTTGCACATTTCGATGATCAAAGTATACAAACAAGAACAATTAGACTATTCGGAAGGTATATTTAGCTCGCTTTTTGTCGGTTTAGGAACAAAAGTTGGAATTTTGAAAATTTTGATTTTCGGCTTTTTGTTCGAATTCGGGTCCAGGTTCAAAATAGGTCGAATGAATATTATTTTCGTGATCAGCGACCCCGAAAACCCCATAAGACATGTCATTACAAAATTTTTGTCAAAAAGTTGTGGCACCATCTAAACTATTACCCAAAAAACAATTTTATTTCACAAGAAAATTTGAAGCAACACAGATTTTCGAACTTTCTGCTAAATCTAACAGCGTTTAAGCAAAGGCTAACAAAACAAACAACAGAAGACGTCAAATTTATTGTTGATAGAGTAATTGAATAGCATATCCGTCCATTTGAATGGTTGTGGCCCTAAAGAGGGCCGTTTGGGATAGTTTTGTTTGATGTTTCTCTCCTCTCCTCCGTTCTTTCCGTCCCGCTCAACCGCCAAATCCGTACAGCGTGCGGCCTCAACAGCGGTCCTCCGCCGGGCCCAGCTCCCCGGAGTCGATGTTCGTCGGCTGATGTTGCTGCTGCTGCATTTGCTGTTCATGCAAAAGCACGGCGGCGCAGACCGGGTCGATGTTCGTTGCCTGTTGCTGCTGCTGTTCACGCTTGAGCACGGCGGCGGTGGTCGGGTCTGAGCCCCTTTTATGTAGACAATGTGGAGGGAACGCCCATCCCATAGGCAGACAATGCAAACCCCTTGTGGGAGCAGAGAGAAATGGACGAGAGAGAGTGTGTGAGAGAGAAAGTAAGACGGCGTCACTTTTTGAAATGGATTTTTTTCAACACGAAAGGAGTCTCCGCGTGCCTGCACATTTTAGCCGCCATTTTTTCTTAGCATAAATAGCGCCCACGTTCATTCTATTCCTCACTTTTCTTCTTTTGCTCATTTGAATTTGCTCATCCATCCAACTACCAAGCAAAAATGTCCGGTCGCGGAAAAGGAGGAAAGGGACTTGGAAAGGGAGGCGCGAAGCGCCATCGTAAAGTGAGTTTGATTTTTTATTAACAAATTACGAATCGAAAAGACTGCATTGGCCTAACCGGTCGAATTTTCTCAAAAAAGTGCAAAAAACATTTGTCGTTAATTTTGACCCAAACAAATTTTCCCATTTCTCAGGTGCTCCGTGACAACATCCAAGGCATCACCAAGCCGGCCATCCGCCGTTTGGCCCGTCGTGGAGGCGTCAAGCGCATCTCCGGCCTGATCTACGAGGAGACTCGCTCAGTGCTGAAGGTGTTCTTGGAGAATGTGATCCGTGACGCGGTAATTTGCATTTTTCATGGCTTCCAATCATGGGATACATTTTTCGAATTTTAAGACTTAAAACGAAAAATTTTTGAAAAATTTTGCGGACGAATTAAAATCATTTATTTGCCTCAGGTGACCTATTGCGAGCACGCGAAGAGAAAGACTGTCACCGCCATGGACGTTGTCTACGCGTTGAAACGCCAAGGCCGCACGCTGTACGGATTTGGCGGTTGAGCGGGACGGAAAGAACGGAGGAGAGAAGAGAAGCAACAGACAAAACTATCCCAAACGGCCCTCTTTAGGGCCACAACAATTCAAATGGACGGATATGCTATTCAATTTCTCTATCAACAATAAATTTGACGTCTTCTGTTGTTTGTTTTGTTAGCCTTTGCTTAAACATGAACTGTTAGGTTTAGCAGAAAGTTCGAAAATCTGTGTTGCTTCAAATTTTCTTGTGAAATAAAATTGTTTTTGTACCCGCTTTTCAAAAAGACTGGAAACATTGAGGAGGGGGTACCGATAGGCGCAGCTGTGTAAAATTTTGAGTGAAGCAATTCGTTAAGTTTTTCCAAAAATACCTAACCAAAATTTAACGCTTTTTTGAATCAATCAGGCGGCGCTTGAAAATTTGTGTACGTTAAAAAAGTTTGGAAATCCGAGCTAAAATACCAGTACACGTACACACTAAATTTGGGTAGGGGGAAATTCCTTTGGTGTTTTTCAAAGTTTACATAGCTTCACGAAAGGCTTTAACCTATAGGTTTTCTTCAAAAAACAATCCTAACAATAATTGGACACGCAATAGGACAATAAGGCAAACAGAAAGCAAAATTTGTGGGGCAAGAGAAACAATTAACGGACTGAAGAAAACAATTGGCGGGGGGGGCATCCGTCGGTGAAATGTTTGTTGAGGCATAAATGGTAAAGGGAAGGAATCGCATCACAATTAGTAGTGGCACCAGACATTCTTCTCACGAATCGCCTTCTTTTCCTCCTCCGTCAATGGTTTGTCCTCCTTGTCGTTGAGGTGGAGCATTTCACGAATCTCTTCCGGCGAACGGTCCTTAATACGCGCGGCCACCGCCTGCGTAGCGTGACGGAACTGAACAAAACGGGGCGACAAAACGGTGTAAACAGTTGATAAAATGAAATTTTTGGGACTCACCAGAGACTGCAAGTCGAGGAAGTTGGCGGCGTTCAGAAACGCGGCGGCCTCCTCAAATTCACACTGAAAAGTGATTTAAAATCAATGCAAAAAAGAAAATTTAATACCCAAAAGACATTTTTGAAAAATCATGGACGCTCACCTTGAAAAAATTCTGCTGAAAATCGTTTTGGGTGAGCCATTTGCGCTCGAAAGTGTTCGGATCCTGAAAATTGGAGTTTTTCAACAGATCAGCAGGGCAACTTTGTGTTACCTCCTCGAATTCAGGCACCGGCTGACCTGAAATACAGAAAATAGTTTTGTTGGATAAAGAAAAGCCCAAATATTCATTGCCAACTCACCCTTGTGTTCCTCCATCCAAGAGACAATCTTTTTGAAAGTCTCCGCCGGAATCTCCGCCTTGGTCATGTCGAACATAAAGTCCTCACTCAGTCCGTTGGCTTCCACGTTGAGGTCCTAAAAATTGAAAAAAAGAGGAAAAACGTTGGCACTTTTAAAACCGAAGCATTTGGTGGGGCCGGCATTTTCGTTAAACGTCACCCTCCCACTCTTTTTTGCAATGTTTGCGCCAATGGAATTGGCATAATAAGAAAGGAAATGGTGTGAAACCTGCAACATTTTGGCAAAGAATCCGCACTGCGACAAGATGGAGAGACGGACCACAACTTTCTCGCCATCACAGCACACGCAAGGAACCTGGGGAAAAAAGTGGTATTTGAAAGCAAAAATGTCATGAAAGCCCATGCGTTACCCGGGGGGGGGGGGGTGAACATTTCTTATATAAAAGTGAAACCTGGAAAATTGAACTTTTACAAATTTTGGGTCCGGAATTCGCATTGCGAAATGTCGAATTCGTGATAAGCGAATCCGAAAAACCAGGAATATCATTTTGGATAAGCATTTGGATCGAAACTCATTGGAAAACCGGTGAATTCTGCTTTTTGAAAATGTAAGTGAATTGTCTGTGCCCTAATACAATTTTTGTACGAAGTTCTGTTGGACTTTGGGTTATTAAAGTGGCATTGTGTCAAAAACCTCTTTCTGAAGCATTTCCTCGCTGAGCAGAGAGAGCACCGGCGAACACGGTGACGAAGAAGTGAGAGCAAGCGATTCCATCTCCGGCACAACGACCGCTTCTTCAGCCATTTGTCGATATTTCAACGGTTAAAAGTGCTACGACAAAAGAAAGTATTTGAGCGCTAAAAAAAAGAAATGCAGTGATTAATGTGACACCAAAATTAAAAGCGTGGAACAAAAAAATCTCTGCAACACAATATCATGCTTTTTCAATTTTAGCCGGTTCGGCCCGGTATGATTTAGTAGAAAAACCCCGGTATATTGCGATGGAAGGAAAAGTACTAATCCGAATGAATGTGTATCTATATCAAGGTTTACGGCCTTTTTAGGCCCGGGTAATTACGAATGGGGTTACTGGTTTTTTCGATTTGTGAAATTTCCAATTTAAGGGGTGTTTTTTTTAATTTAGGTCGATTCTTAAGGGTGCTTTTTCGTAGTTATTGCATTTTTATTCGTACATATGTAGGAAGTTAGCAGAAAAAAGATATATAATATATATATTGCTGATTTGTTTGTCTCTACTGATTAGGATCACGGATTTCTGTAATTAGGGAGTTATGCACAGCGCTGGATCTCTCAGCCTGTGTTGTCAAAAAAATTTTGAAAAAAGCGCGCCGAATAAAAGTCATGCGGAAAGCAAAAAAACAAACAAAAAGGTCGTTTGGGAACGGAATCACCGACGTTGTGCGAGTTTTGTACAAAATGCTAACCATCAATCAAATCATCGCATTATATACAGTACATATGAGCACTTTTAGCGTTGGACGACCCCAAACCCAAAGGCCCTTTTTTCCGAAAGTTCATACATATAGGTAACAAAATTTAAAGTGAAAAACACTAAGTAATTGACACAAAATTATTGGTGGAAAAAATCCTCTGACAAGCCAAAGTTTTCAGTCCAAATTTTTCAACTTTAAACTTTAACAAATTAGCGGATGCCGACCTGTTTGCAAACTAGATTTTGTCTGAAATAAGGCAATTTTTGTTTAATGTCAAAAACCATTAAAATTCAATGCTTTCAAATGATCCATACTCAAAAACGAAGATGAATTTAAGTATTTGCTTAGTTTTTTCACTTTGTGCCATTGATTTTGCGCTAGATTTTTTGATGCATTTTTTTTACAAATATTTAGCAAAATTTGAATGATGGATATTGCTCTCCATTGGTTCTGCCGAGGCGAGGGCTGCAACAACACCAACGAAGAATACATTCCGGACGTACGCCAATGGATGAATGGTGAGGGGCGATCAATGAATGATTTGTAAATTCCCGACTTTTTCTACGATTTCCGAGTTCGGAAGTGTGTCAGAAATGTTTTCCGTGCTGATCAGTGATCGGATTAAATTTTCAGTACTTGAAAAACTATGTACTTGCTAATATGTATCATTTTCATCCTCTACTGTAGTTTAAGCGTCCAATCAATGATCATTTTCAGTTTATTCAGTAGTCATTGATGAAGTGCGAAAAAAAAAGTTATGGCCTAAGAAACTGAGGATGGTCATTGATTGGACGCATAAACTGTAATTGGAGAGCCATTTTCGGAGAATTTTTATCATTTAATGAGTGATCACTGATCAATGTGGTCTCTTTGTTTGTGAACACACTGATTAATGACACAGAAAACCAAGCGGAAATACACTTTTTACAACAAAATTTTCATTTTTGCCAATGCCTCCCATTTTCAGCACTCAATTATCAATCGCTGTTTTTGATGGCCGGCGCTGCCGCAATGACCGGCGTTGTCATCGGATTGGGCCTGCTTCAACTGATTTTCGTGATCACTTTAATCAAAAACGAGAAAATACGCTCCGAACTGTACTGGCTGGTGCTAATGCCGCCGGTGAGAAAATCAATCTCTCATGCAATCATACATTGTCTAATTGTCCACCCAATTAATTAATTGCCTAATTACTATCCCGCCTCGCTCTTCAGGTCATCGTCGTTTGTGGCTTCACCGGCATGGTTCTGCCGAGGGCGGCACTTTTCCTATACGCAATTGCGCTCGTCTATTACATGATCTGCATTTTTGTGCTCGTCTGTTTTATGAACACGGTCAGTTTAACTCATTAATGCTAATTGGTTTTCAATTTGGTGCCAATTTCAGCTGCACGGTTCTCGCAAATCGATGTGCGAAAAACTGATGGCCAAAGGCGAGCGAATTTCGATCAGAATTTATCCGTTTGCTTGTTGGTTGATCTGCTTCGAAGATTTTCTGCCGACAGAGTGCGTTTTACATGGACATTGAGAGAGAAAACTGATCAGAGAATAGACCAAATATTTTGAAAGTGATCGGAACTGTTCAGAGAATGTTTGAAATTGATCGGAAAAGTGCTCCCAACATTCTCTGATCTAAGAAGCCCTCGGAAATGAAAAAATAATTTTTTTTTTTTGCAAATTCAGGCAAAATTTCCACCGCTTTGAAGTGCTCGTGTTCCAATCGCCGATTGTACGAATTATGCTCGAAATTTTGAACATCACCGTGTTCATGGTGAACAACCATTTCACGATCATTTTATCTGTTTAAATGTTTCCTAATTTGGCATTCTGTCACTCAGGAGCTGAGCAGTCGCAAACACATGTACTTCCAAATATCCAATTTTGCTGGGATGATTTCCATGTTCATTGGCTCCTACAGCTCTTACGTAATTGTGCCGCTTGGTGCTTCGATGTTGCACGAATATCGGCACGTCACATTTTTTCAACAATTTTATTTCAAAAAACGAAATTTTTCAGTTTTTTGCTGCTCTTCCGTATCGTCGACTTCTGCCAACTCTTTTGGTCCGTGCAAAAGTTCGTCGCCGACATCTTCGGCATTCTCGATATGGTGCCGAGCATATCGCATGATCCCGCCAAATTGCCCTCTTCGGCGGTGGCACAATGTGAGTAGAACACCATGGAAAAAGTGGCACAATTATCTTTTGGCACTTTGTGAAAAAGTGGCACAATTATCTTCTGGCACTTTTATAGAATTTTCGAGAGAATTTTTTAATTAAAAAATAATTCAAATAATTCCCATTCATTTGTGGTCCTTTCAGTTTACATTTGCTTTGTGCTCTGTGTCGAGATGCTTTTCGTCTCTTTGTTGGCCACCTTTTGCTTCCAACCCTCGCGCTGTGCCTTTTTTGACAAGCAGCGGAAACAGAATGCCATGGACAATGCCGACGGGGAATGTGCCGAGAACGGAGACGGTGCCGAGGACGGATATGAACCCTTTAATGACGACGGCATTGATCAAAAGCAGCATACATTGACGAGCAGCATTTGAGAAGTTGAAGAATCAGAGTGATGAGCAAAATGTGATCGGGAAAAAGTGATCGAAATTTCGTTTTGTTTATTTTTTCGCCAAATTCACTCATAATTACATAACAAGGCCATCATTAGGTATATTAAAAAGTAGAGACCGGAAATTTCAAATTTGTGGGTCCTGTTGCAGGATTGGAATTCAAAATTTTTTACAGGACAGGATCCGGCAGGATTAATCCTGCAAATCCTGTATTTTCCAAAATATGCAGGATTGCGGACTGGGATCCTGCAAAATCCTGCGCAGGATCCTGTCCTGCGCCGGTCTCTATTAAAAAGTTGTGTTGCTTTGTCGTTTTGGTTGTATAAATGTTGATTTGAATAATATTCATTTCGTTTTAGTCTTCCGCCAAATTTGCTCAGAGATTTTTTTGACACCCCAAATTACGCTATTACCAATCAATTTAGGTTTCTGCCATTTTCATAGGCTCTCGCGAAATGACGTCATTAGGAAATATTCGGAAAACAAATGATTCCCAGTAGAGATCAGACATGGGCCAAAGGCCTGTGCACGGCTTTTACGGACCCCATAACCCGCGTTTTTTTGTTGGACTAACACGGTTTTCACGGCCACCGGGATTTACGTATTTTTAACCTGTATCCCGCGTTGTTTCGAACCCCGTAACCCATATAGTACTTTTAGATAACTTGGCATTAATTGAAAAAAATGAATGGGATTTTAAAGCGCTGCCCGTCAAAATGTCGCCGCGTCATAATGTCGCTGCGTCGAAATGTCGCCGCGTCATAATGTCGCCGCGTCGAAATGTCGCCGCGTCATAATGTCGCCGCATCGAAATGTCGCCCAAGCTAAAAAGAGTCAAAATGTCGCCAAGCCAAAAATTAGTGAAAAGTCGAATAATGCGCTGCCCGTCAAAATCTCTTCCTCACTCGTCTTCATTTGCTCATTTGATTCGCTTCACTCATCCCCAATCAGCAAAAATGTCCGGACGCGGAAAGGGAGGAAAAGGAAAGGTGTGTTTTTTTAACTTTTTCTCTTTGTTTTAATTCTTATCCCCCTTTACACAGGAAAAGAAGACTAAGAATGACGCCGTTGCCAATGCTTCCATCGAGCACCACCGTCGCGAACAACAACAACAGCAGGCGCATGCGACGGACGCCGTTGCCAATGCTTCCATCGAGCACCACCGCCGAGAACAACAACAGCAGGCGCATGGGACGTACCCCGTTGCCAACGCATCCATCGAGCACCACCGTCGCGAACAACAACAACAGCAGGCGCATGCGACGGACGCCGTTGCCAATGCTTCCATCGAGCACCACCGCCGCGAACAACAACAACAGCAGGCGCATGCGACGGACGCCGTTGCCAATGCTTCCAACGAGCACCACCGCCGCGAACAACAACAACAGCAGGCGCATGCGACGGACGCCGTTGCCAATGCTTCCATCGAGCACCACCGCCGAGAACAACAACAGCAGGCGCATGGGACGGACCCCGTTGCCAACGCATCCATCGAGCACCACCGCCGCGAACAACACAGCAGGCGCCAATTCTGAGGACACCGCGATGGAGAAAAAGAAAAAGGACAAGGAGTCAGCGGGACGGAAAGAACGGAGAAAAGCAAAAAAATTATCCCAAACGGCCCTCTTTAGGGCCACAACCATTCAAATGGACGGATTGACATACTTTTTCATTTTTTTTATCAAATCAAATTTTCCCATTTCTCAGGTGCTCCGTGACAACATCCAAGGCATCACCAAGCCGGCCATCCGCCGTTTGGCCCGTCGTGGAGGCGTCAAGCGCATCTCCGGCCTGATCTACGAGGAGACTCGCTCAGTGCTGAAGGTGTTCTTGGAGAATGAGATCCGTGACGTGGTAATTTGCATTTCTCATT
The DNA here is from genome assembly GCA_004148225.2 of Heterodera glycines. Taxonomy (NCBI): domain Eukaryota; kingdom Metazoa; phylum Nematoda; class Chromadorea; order Rhabditida; family Heteroderidae; genus Heterodera; species Heterodera glycines. Next base: position 1,745,977 of record CP049713.1, read on the forward strand.
AATGCTATTTGGGGACCAAATTTAGGGTGCGTTTTTCGAATTTTAAAACTAAAAACGGAAAATTTGCGTGAAGTGCTGACCAGTTAAAATCATTTATGTGCCTCAGGTGACCTATTGCGAGCACGCGAAGAGAAAGACTGTCACCGCCATGGACGTTGTCTACGCGTTGAAACGCCAAGGCCGCACGCTGTACGGATTTGGCGGTTGAGCGGGACGGAAAGAACGGAGGAGAGAAGAGAAGCATCAAAAACTATCCCAAAAGGCCCTCTTTAGTGCCACAACCATTCAAATGGACGAATTGACATGCTTTTTCAATTTTTCCATCAACAGTAAATTTGACTTTTTCTGTTTTTGTTTTGTTAATTTGGGTTGGGCCGGGACCTCGGATGACCGGGAATTCCCGGCCCGGTCCCGTGGCACTCTAATTTAAAGTTGTCATCGGATTGGGCCTGCTTCAACTGATTTTCGTGATCACTTTAATCAAAAACGAGAAAATACGCTCCGAACTGTACTGGCTGGTGCTAATGCCGCCGGTGAGAAAATCAATCTCTCATGCAATCATACATTGTCTAATTGTCCACCCAATTAATTACTTGCCTAATTACTATCCCGCCTCGCTCTTCAGGTGATCGTCGTTTGTGGCTTCACCGGCATGGTTCTGCCGAGGGCGGCACTTTTCCTATACGCAATTGCGCTCGTCTATTACATGATCTGCATTTTTGTGCTCGTCTGTTTTATGAACACGGTCAATTTAACTCATTAATGCTAATTGGTTTTCATTTTTGTGCCAATTTCAGCTGCACGGGTCTCGAAAATCGATGTGCGAAAAACTGATGGCAAAGGGCGAGCGAATTTCGATCAGAATTTATCCGTTTGCTTGTTGGTTGATCTGCTTCGAAGATTTTCTGCCGACAGAGTGCGTTTAAGAGTGATAAGTAGGGCCGCAACTTTTAGTGAAAAAACTTTTTTGCTCTATTGTTTTGAAGAAAGGAGCTCAAAATACGCATTTCTGCGTTAAAATTTTTTCATTTGGACGTCACTTTTCGTCACTAGAAATCACTATTTTGGCGTTTCGTCACTAAAATAGTTAAAATCACTATTTTGGCGTTTTGTCACTATTTTTACTATTTCGGCATTTTTAGGAAAATTTATTAACAAAAATGCAATAAAAACGAAAAATACACCCCTAAGAATCGAACAAAAAATTTTCAAAAAATAAACCCCTAAGAATCGACCCAAAAATTTTCAAAAATACACTCCTAATGGTCACTATTTTGGCATTTTTACTCACTATTTTAGTTAACTATTTCGAGATTTTTAGTCACTAAAAGTTGCGGCCCTAGTGATAAGCAAAATGTGATCGGGAAAAAGTGGTCGAAATTTCGCTTTATTTTATTTCGCCAAATTCACTCATAATTACATAACAAGGCAACCATTAGGTATATTAAAAAGTTGTGTTGCTTTGTCGTTTTGGTTGTATAAATGTTGATTTAAATAATATTCATTTCGTTTTAGTCTTCCGCCAAATTTGCTCAGAGATTACAAATTATTTTTAAATTTTGGCACCCCCAAATTACGCTATTACCAATCAATTTAGGTTTCTTCCATTTTCATAGGCTCTCGCGAAATGACGTCATTAGGAAATATTCGGACAAACAAATGATTCCCAGTAGAGATCAGACATGGGCCAGAGGCCTGTGCACGGCTTTTACGGACCCCATAACCCGCGTTTTTTTGTTGGACTAACACGGTTTTAACGGCCACCGGGGTTTACGTATTTTTAACCTGTATCCCGCGTTGTTTCGAACCCCGTAACCCATATAGTACTTGGATATTTCGGTCATACTATTGTACAATAAGATTCTTGGATACTGTATAATTAATTTGAAAACTGTATTAGATAACTTGGCATTAATTGAAAAAAATGAATGGGATTTTAAAGTAGAGTTGTATGGGACCGGGAACTGGTAGCAGACAACTGAGTACCAAGGTCCAGGTTTTGACCAGTTTTGACCGGGACCGGGAAATTCCCGGTTTTTTCCCGGTTTTCCCAGCCAAAAATTCCCGGTTTTTCAACCCAAAAAGTCCCGGTCCCGTACAACTCTATTTTAAAGGACGGAAGGAAATTGCCCACCCAATTCTTTAACAAACAAATTGTTGAAGGAATGACAGCGACAGAAAAGAGCAGCTTTTGCATATGCACACATTGTTCACTCTCATCAATGACCTCCAAAATTGATCGGAACTGGGGAAATGAAAAATTAACCCATAAAAAATCGGGGAACAGCCTGACACAGAAAACACTGGAACAAAATGTGTTCATTCACTTCAAATATTTCGCAAGATTTCCCACCAAAGTTGGATTTGGCGTTTACAAATCCTTTTAATCCCTCTGAAATACAAAATATCAAAAATTGGAAATGCTTACACATTCCCAAGACCTCGTTAAAAATGGTTAGTTTCCCACCTTTTTTTGTCTTATTATGCAACAACAAAACCAGACAGTTCATATAAGAATCTTGGTAGGAATAAAATGCCAAAAAACCAGTAAATCTTTGATTTTTCTCAATTGTCGTAACTTTGCTTTTTGCAGCAATCCATGGCTGCGGGCTGACCAAACCCACGCCGCTCAGCTGAACGTTACGGACAAATGCGAACTCACTTACAAAGTGAGCACAAAAATTCAGCGATTTTCGCGTAAATTTTGAAATTTCACCTAACCCAAAAACGGGGGCCCAAACGCGTGGGCCCAAAAACGGGGTCCCAAACGCTCTGGTCCCCGTTTCAATATATGTCATTTCAATACTCAGTGAAAATGTGTCATTTCAATACTAATTCGTTTCAATATATGTCATTTCAATACTAAGTCGTTTCGATTCGTTTGTCGCTCAATTATAACGTCCTTTCGTGACTGCTTTATGTTAACCGAAAAAAGAACGTCGTTGTTCCACATTCGCAGAAAAACCCGCCAACTTTGTTGTCATATTTATCACACCGGAAAAATTTGTTATTATTGCTTTGCACGTAACGGAAACCTTAATCCTTTTCATTAAAGAAATCATCAATTTTTGACGACCTTTGTACCACAACGCTAATCCGTTTCTGGTTGTTGCTCCTCTCTGGAACACGACCATTTGTCCTTCGTTTTCGTCCGGGCTCACACTTCTGCCGCTATGTGTCGAAGCAACATCCAGATCATCGTTTAGCTCCAACTGAATCGCAGGTTGTAAGCCGCTGTCATCAGGTGAAGAGCTCGTTTGCCGAATGCGCTTCGATGTTGAATGGGTTTCTTGGATTTTCCGAAGTTTGGGTCTTATATCAGACATAGCAATAAATGAAGAAATTCAAAAGTTAAAAAGGGAATGAAATGAGAAAACATAAAAGAAATGTTAATAGGTATGTCAAATCCAATAAAAATATCGAAAATGGACGCATTTTAACTGAGAATCGAAACGACTTAGTATTGAAATGACATATATTGAAATGACGTATATTGAAACGAAGTGCACCGATGTCAGCGGCTTCCGCCCCGAGGAGATCAACGTGGAGGTTCTGGGCAATGAGATCATTGTCAACGGGGAAAACATCGCGAACAGAACGACAGTGAGTTTTGCCATTGTTCGAGTAATTTTATCGGGGTTTTGGATTTTGGTGAGACAAATGTCAGGGCTTGAGTGTTAATGGATTCATTTAAAATGATTTTCGGAACCATATTTAGCCAATTTAGGCTTACATTTAGCGAATCAGAGAAATATCGAGAAACTTCTTTCAATTTGGAAAATTTATATCCGTATTTCTGCCATTTATGGCCATATTTTTGCAAACTCTTGATTTTTTACGTCCCAAGATACCTTTGAATGGATTTTTCGAAACGCAAAAATATTTTTTTTCGGGTCGGGCATATTCCGAATTTATGATTGATTTAAATGCAATAAATGTCTAGTCATAATGCTGTTTTTCGATGATTCATTGCCCCCTCCAACTCAGGCGAATCGGTCCACCGTCAGTTCTCGCGCCGTGTGCTCATCCCGGAGGGCATCCAAAAGGAGAGCATCAAGTGCGAGCTGGACGGCGGTCGCTTGTGCATCTGCGGAATGAAAACGGCTGGCGAAGGCGGACGTACCATCCCAATTGAGATGAAAAAGAAAGCGGCCGTGGAACATCAGCCGCAAGTGAGAAGAAATAGAGGGGGACAAAATGCGCGACGAGGTGTACTTCGTCACCGCCTTGGTCCCCTCGGACACGGCATGCTTGGCCAACTCGCCGGGCAGAATCAGTCGGACAGCCGTCTGAATTTCGCGGGATGAGATGGTGGACCGCTTGTTGTAATGGGCCAATCGCGAGGCTTCCGCCGCAATGCGCTCGAACACGTCATTGACAAATCTTAAAAATGGGAAAATTGAGAATCTTGGGACGGAAAAACGCCAAATTGGGCCTTACGAGTTCATGATGGACATCGCTTTGGAGGAAATGCCGGTGTCCGGGTGGACCTGCTTGAGCACACGCTAGATGTACACCTGGAAAGCCGGGTTAAATTTATAATTTCATTTTGTCAAATCATTGAAAACTCAAAAACAATTTTTCCAACCCTCCTGAAAAATCCCTGAAAATGCAGAAAAAAACCTACCGAGTAAGACTCCTTGCGGGCCTTTCTCCGCTTTTTGTCTCCCGTGCGCACCGCCTTGGTCGACTTGACCGCCTTCTTCGCTCCTTTGCCGGATGGTTTTGGTGGCATTTTGTCGTCGAAATGTGGAGAGGCGAAGGTTTTGCTGAAGAGAGCTGGTGAATAGATTCGTTTGCTTTCTAATGAAAGTGGGGAATGGGGCGACAGTGAGCCCCTTTTATGTTGCTAAAGTGGAGGGAACGCCCATCCCATTGACAGACAATGCAAATCCCCGGTGGGAGCATAGAGAAATGGACGAGAGAGAGTGTGTGAGAGAGAAAGTGCGGCGTCACTTTTTGAAATGGATTTTTTTCGACAATCGGAGTCTCCGCGTGCCTGCACATTTCATCAGCCATTTTTTTAGCATAAATAGCGACCACCGGGCATTCTCTTCCTCACTCGTCTTCATTTGCTCATTTGATTCGCTTCACTCATCCCCAATCAGCAAAAATGTCCGGACGCGGAAAGGGAGGAAAAGGAAAGGTGTGTTTTTCTAACTTTTTCTCTTTGTTTTAATTCTTATCCCCCTTTACACAGGAAAAGAAGACTAAGAATGACGCCGTTGCCAATGCTTCCATCGAGCACCACCGTCGCGAACAACAACAACAGCAGGCGCATGCGACGGACGCCGTTGCCAATGCTTCCATCGAGCACCACCGCCGAGAACAACAACAGCAGGCGCATGGGACGTACTCCGTTGCCAACGCATCCATCGAGCACCACCGTCGCGAACAACAACAGCAAGCGCATGGGACGGACGCCGTTGCCAATGCTTCCATCGAGCACCACCGCCGCGAACAACAACAACAGCAGGCGCATGCGACGGACGCCGTTGCCAATGCTTCCATCGAGCACCACCGCCGCGAACAACAACAGCAAGCGCATGGGACGTACCCCGTTGCCAACGCATCCATCGAGCACCACCGTCGCGAACAACAACAGCAAGCGCATGGGACGGACGCCGTTGCCAATGCTTCCATCGAGCACCACCGCCGCGAACAACAACAACAGCAGGCGCATGCGACGGACGCCGTTGCCAATGCTTCCATCGAGCACCACCGCCGCGAACAACAACAGCAAGCGCATGGGACGGACCCCGTTGCCAACGCATCCATCGAGTACCACCGCCGCGAACAACAACAACAGCAGGCGCATGCGACGGACGCCGTTGCCAATGCTTCCATCGAGCACCACCGCCGCGAACAACAACAGCAAGCGCATGGGACGGACCCCGTTGCCAACGCATCCATCGAGCACCACCGCCGCGAACAACAACAGCAGGCGCCAATTCTGAGGACACCGCGATGGAGAAAAAGGACAAGGAGTCAGCGGGACGGAAAGAACGGAGAAAAGCAAAAAAATTATCCCAAACGGCCCTCTTTAGGGCTACAACCATTCAAATGGACGGATTGACATACTTTTTCAATTTTTTTATCAAATCAAATTTTCCCATTTCTCAGGTGCTCCGTGACAACATCCAAGGCATCACCAAGCCGGCCATCCGCCGTTTGGCCCGTCGTGGAGGCGTCAAGCGCATCTCCGGCCTGATCTACGAGGAGACTCGCTCAGTGCTGAAGGTGTTCTTGGAGAATGAGATCCGTGACGTGGTAATTTGCATTTCTCATTAATGCTATTTGGGGACCAAATTTAGGGTGCGTTTTTCGAATTTTAAAACTAAAAACGGAAAATTTGCGTGAAGTGCTGACCAGTTAAAATCATTTATGTGCCTCAGGTGACCTATTGCGAGCACGCAAAGAGGAAGACTGTCACCGCCATGGACGTTATCTACGCGCTGAAACGCCAAGGACGCACGCTGTACGGATTTGGCGGTTGAGCGGGACGGAAAGAACGGAGGAGAGAAGAGAAGCAACAGACAAAACTATCCCAAACGGCCCTCTTTAGGGCCACAACCATTCAAATGGACGAATTGACATGCTTTTTCAATTTTTCCATCAACAGTAAATTTGACTTTTTCTGTTTTTGTTTTGTTAATTTGGGTTGGGCCGGGACCTCGGATGACCGGGAATTCCCGGCCCGGTCCCGTGGCACTCTAATTTAAAGTTGTCATCGGATTGGGCCTGCTTCAACTGATATTTTTGTGCTCGTCTGTTTTATGAACACGGTCAGTTTAACTCATTAATGCTAATTGGTTTTCAATTTGGTGCCAATTTCAGCTGCACGGTTCTCGCAAATCGATGTGCGAAAAACTGATGGCCAAAGGCGAGCGAATTTCGATCAGAATTTATCCGTTTGCTTGTTGGTTGATCTGCTTCGAAGATTTTCTGCCGACAGAGTGCGTTTTACATGGACATTGAGAGAGAAAACTGATCAGAGAATAGACCAAATATTTTGAAAGTGATCGGAACTGTTCAGAGAATGTTTGAAATTGATCGGAAAAGTGCTCCCAACATTCTCTGATCTAAGAAGCCCTCGGAAATGAAAAAATAATTTTTTTTTTTTTGCAAATTCAGGCAAAATTTCCACCGCTTTGAAGTGCTCGTGTTCCAATCGCCGATTGTACGAATTATGCTCGAAATTTTGAACATCACCGTGTTCATGGTGAACAACCATTTCACGATCATTTTATCTGTTTAAATGTTTCCTAATTTGGCATTCTGTCACTCAGGAGCTGAGCAGTCGCAAACACATGTACTTCCAAATATCCAATTTTGCTGGGATGATTTCCATGTTCATTGGCTCCTACAGCTCTTACGTAATTGTGCCGCTTGGTGCTTCGATGTTGCACGAATATCGGCACGTCACATTTTTCAACAATTTTATTTCAAAAAACGAAATTTTTCAGTTTTTTGCTGCTCTTCCGTATCGTCGACTTCTGCCAACTCTTTTGGTCCGTGCAAAAGTTCGTCGCCGACATCTTCGGCATTCTCGATATGGTGCCGAGCATATCGCATGATCCCGCCAAATTGCCCTCTTCGGCGGTGGCACAATGTGAGTAGAACACCATGGAAAAAGTGGCACAATTATCTTTTGGCACTTTGTGAAAAAGTGGCACAATTATCTTCTGGCACTTTTACTAGAATTTTCGAGAGAATTTTTTAATTAAAAAATAATTCAAATAATTCCCATTCATTGTCCTTTCAGTTTACATTTGCTTTGTGCTCTGTGTCGAGATGCTTTTCGTCTCTTTGTTGGCCACCTTTTGCTTCCAACCCTCGCGCTGTGCCTTTTTTGACAATTATTGGAAACGGAATGCCAAGGACAATGCCAACGGGGAATGTGCCGAGGACGGATATGAACCCTTGAATGACGACGGCATTGATCAAAAGCAGCAGCAGCAAACATTGACGAGCACCATTTGAGAAGTGAAGAATAGAGTGATAAGCAAAATGTGATCGGGAAAAAGTGATCGAAATTTCGTTTTGTTTATTTTTTCGCCAAATTCACTCATAATTACATAACAAGACCATCATTAGGTAAACTAAAGTTGGTCACTGATTGAGTAATACTGCAGAATTGCGGTCAACAGGCAAATTTTTTGAAAAATTAGAACATTTTCTTACCATACATCATTAAAATTTAAATTATTTTTTCTTTTTTGAAAATGTGACTCCAAAATCGGTCTACGAAAGTTGGGCCCCCACGTTTGGGCCCCAGCAAATTTTTCCACTATAACTTTCTATAACTTTTTTCTTGGTCATCCAAAGCCAAAAACTTGGTATCATTCGAAAGCTTAACATGTTTAGAAGCTTTTTCTAAGCTATTTCTTCGCGATTAGACAATTACCAAAAAAGTCATACATGAAAATTACAAAAAAAGTCAAAATTTTTGAAATTTTTTCTTAATAAATTTTTTCCAGGCTTGAAAATCATTTCGGTTTTTGTAAGGCTAATAGAGCATGTGAAGGGCTTTCGAATGATACCAAGATTATTAGATTTGGATGCCAAAGAAAAAAGCTATAGTGGAAAAACATGCTGGGCCGAACCGTGGGGCCGAACTGGCGGGTTCCGACATTTAGGGAAAGGGAAAATTTTATAAAAATAGAAACATTTCGCCAATGCTACACAAATTTTTTGTATAAAAATGCTTATTTTTTCTTCCCCTCTCCTCATTCCATTCTCTCATTATTCTTCCTATATCCCCCGGTCACTTTGTTGCTGCAAATGTCTTCAGAAATTCTGTACGTTTATTATATTTCTTTTAATGACATTTCGCATTTAATTTTGTCAAATTTTGGCCAAAAATTGTGAGATGAAAAATTTCAAAACCAATTTTGAAAGATTAGCTTTTTGGAGGCTAAAACTTCACATTTTACTTCCTATTCATTGCTTTTCCTTTCCCTTTGATTCATTAATTTCGCCAATTCATTTTTCAGTTGGTCTACTGTTTTTCTTCTATTGGTCGATTGTGCCACCATTCTTTTTTGGTTCTTTTTTGGCCATGTCAAAAAACGACAACGCCCACATAAAAACGAAATGTAAAATAAATTAAACGAGATATCGAAAAATTCGTCAATTTTCAGCTTTATCTGCGGCGACTGTTGGCTTTTGGTGTTCGATTTTCTTGCGCCTTCTCAACTCGGCCTCGAAATTGCACTGATCAACCGCCGCTTTAACTGCATCGTCGACGAACACTTCAAGACACGCAAATGGAAATTGGGCTGCATGCGAATTTGCCACAAAATTGGAGAAAATGGCACTAAGCAATTGCAAATTGTCAATTCCGATGCAAAGCCATTGCCAATTCCGCAAAATCCGTTGCCCAACAAAGTCATCGGATTCAGACACATTCAGATCCAGTATGATTGATTAAATTTGATTTGCTTTGTGACCATTATACATATTTTTCGGCTTTTCAGTTACATCGATCAAAATGTCATCGCATTTCTCCGCCGTTTTCACCGTCGTATTTTCGATGTTTGTTCAATGGTTTTGTACATTCACACAGACAATGACCGCATTTTGGACTACTTTTTGCTCAACATTTGGCCAATGTTTCGTCATTCAATGCGTCTGATGAATTTGAATTCCATCTCTTTACGCCGTCTGCGCCAATTGGCCGGCCCGTCACTGCTCAGCGATTGTCCATCACTTCGCTTTGTCTCTTTTAATGAAGCCATTCTGCCCGCTTTTCCGCCTGATGAAAGTGTCAATGCTTCGGATGGCCAAGCGCTGGCCAAATGGCTGTTCACGCCCCGTCCGGATGGTCAGTTCAAGTGGTTCAGAGGCTTTGTCAATTCACCGGATCAATGGTCTCCAACGATGGAACAGCTGAAAACGGTGGAGCATTCCCCATATTTAATTGGTTTTTTTTGTCACATTTTTAGGCATTTTCCAATGCTTCTTCTCCAATTACTTACCGCATTTCCTTGGCGTTTTCGTCCACTTCAATTGATTCCGTTGTGCCATTTGATGATCTGATCAACGAAGTGACTGGGGAGAAATTGACACTGGAACAAAATGACACAAATGATTGTTGGCTCAGCCGTTGTCCAATTGCATGGGATTACCGAAAGTGGAAAAATCTGTCAGATGGAATTTTTGATCAAATGAACCCAATTGACATTCTGATCAGTGATGGCGGATTCGACGACGGGTGAACAATTTTAAAAATTCTAATTAAAGGGTAATAGTGCAGAATTGTGGTCTCGATTTTTTCTAAAGTACTTGATTTTTCAGAAATTTTTTTTTAATATAAATTTTCTTTTCAAGAATTTGGGGTAAAAAAATGCATGCTAATGAATCTGAATTATGGTTTCGAGAATCAATATTTTTGTCTATGATTTTCAACAAGTATCATAAAAAAATAAAGTTAAAAGCATAATAAAATTTGTAACATTATTTTCGCCAAAAACAAATTGGAAGTTTTGTGTTATTTGAGTGTAATCGAATCATCGTTTTTCAGTCTTCTTCTCGACGCCGCTTCTCCCGGGCCAAGTGATCAGTAGAAGAAAGGACTTAACCAATTGATTGGTGACGAAATTGTCTGACCGAAATGATTTTGGCATTTTGCCATTTAATTTTGCCTAATTGTTTGTCTGTTTGTATTTGACCTTTGCTTGCTCGCAAATGCGTCCATTTCCAATGTATTTTATGTGTATGTAATTCATTAATTGTGAGTAATTATTCGTTGATAAAATGGTTAACAATAAAAACGGTAAAAGCTGTGCAAATTCGCGATCCAACACAATAAATGCCTTGGCACAACAAATCCCTGCTGACCTTTTAAAACCAGTGGCTACCATTTGTGTTCTTTATTGCTAAGGTTTTTGCTTATTTATTTAAATTTCGCGCAAAAAATGGTAATTAGCCTGAAAATGTATTAAATTAAAAATCTATCAACAAGTAATCGTATAAATTTTCAAAAATCTCCGGTTGCCCAAAATTCGATTATTGGTAGGGAGTCCAATCATATGGAAATCCATATTTTTTTCCTGGATTGTGTGAGGCCTGAAACGCACAAAAAACATGTTTTTAGCTTGGTTTGAAGCTTCTAGGATGACTTTCCATATCCATTTTTTCCATATTGCGCGTCGATGTGCGAAAAACTGCTGATGGCAAAGGGCGAGCGAATTTCGATCAGAATTTATCCGTTTGCTTGTTGGTTGATCTGCTTCGAGGATTTTCTGCCGACAGAGTGCGTTTTATCAATGAACATTGAGAGGGCCTACTGATCAGAGCATAGACAAAACTTTTTGCTTAGACAAGTGATCGGAGCTGATCACTGATCAGAGAATGTTTGAAAAATTACTATTACGTTTGAAATAATTGCATTATTCAACTGAAAAATTATGAATCAAACAATAAACACTTCATCGCTTTGCTCATTTTCAGCCGGAACATTATCAGAAATTTCCGGATTCATTACTCTAAAAAAGTTCAAAATTAAGGTCTACAACTAAAATATGTGTGTGACGAATAAAATATTGCATCTTTATTTTAAATTGGCATAATGTCAATATTTTTCCATAAAAATTCTCATTCATAAGCTCATTTTCTTATTATGAAAAGCCAAATCATTAGGGGTGTAAAAAAGTCTCGGTCTCGGTCTCGAAAATCGAGACCGAGACTTGAAAACCCGAGACCGAGACCAAAAAAACCCGAGACTTTTCTCGAGTCGAGACCGAGAGTCTCGAACAGCACTAATTGGCTCCTACAGCTCTTATGTAATTGTGCCCCTTGGTGCTTCGATGTTGCACGAATATCGGCACGTCTCACATTTTTCAAATTAAATTAAAGGAAAAAAATTCTTTTTTTTTCATTTTCAGTTTTTTGCTGCTCTTCCGTATCGTCGACTTCTGCCAACTCTTTTGGTCCGTGCAAAAGTTCGTCGCCGACATCTTCGGCATTCTCGATATGGTGCCGAGCATATCGCACAATTCCGCCCCATTGCCACCTTCGGCGGTGGCACAATGTGAGCAGAACACCAGCGAAAAAGTGGCACAATAATTATCCTTTGGCACTTTGGGAAAAAGTGGCACAATTATCTTTTGGCACTTTTACAGAATTTTCGAGAGAATTTTTTTAATTAAAAAAATAATTCAAATAATTCCCATTCATTTGTGGTCCTTTCAGTTTACATTTGCTTTGTGCTCTGTGTCGAGATGCTTTTCGTCTCTTTGTTGGCCACCTTTTGCTTCCAACCCTCGCGCTGTGCCTTTTTTGACAATTATTGGAAACGGAATGCCAAGGACAATGCCAACGGGGAATGTGCCGAGGACGGATATGAACCCTTGAATGACGACCATACATGATCAAGGGGTGGTACCGGCCGAGGGCCATACGATGTACGATTGTACCAGGGGGGGTGGTACGAGGCCAAATTTTTTTACGATGGTGTCCAAAAATTCAAAATAAATTTGACGACCTTTTTTTTTTTTGCTTTTTAAAATCTTTTTTTTTGCGGCGCGGTTTTCTCAAAAAATTTCGCGAACGCGGGAGCCGGCGGTGCCGATAGGCGCCGCCGGGAAATTTTTAAAATTTACGTGGATTTTGTAACAGATTTTCATCGAAAATTGGCAGACTTTTGCGATTTTTAGCCAGGCGACGACTTTTTTCTTCTTTAAAAAACGCTTTTTTTGCGATGCGCTTTTTTTAAAAAACTTTTTTTCTGGGGGGGGGGTCCGGCGGTGCCGATAGGCGCCGCCGGGAAAAATTTTGTATTTTTAGTGCCATTTGCTATCAGATTTTGACTAAAAAATGACCAAATTTTGAGATTTTAGGCTAATTTTTTTTAAGAAAAATAGGTTTTTTTTGAGTCCGGCGGTGCCGATAGGCGCCGCCGGAAAAAAAATTGAAAATTTCTAGCAAATTTTGTTGAGAAAAAAGCCAAATTTTTCAGAAATTTCCTTCTTTTCCCCTTCGCTACGACCCCCCCCCCCCCTTACGACGAACGATGGGGGGGGGGTGGTAATAGACCACCCCTTGATCATGTATGATGACGACGGCATTGATCAAAAGCAGCAGCAGCAAACATTGACGAGCACCATTTGAGAAGTGAAGAATAGAGTGATAAGCAAAATGTGATCGGGAAAAAGTGATCGAAATTTCGTTTTGTTTATTTTTTTCGCCAAATTTACTATCAAAATTTAAAAAGCTGTGTTGCTTTGTCTTAGTTGTATAACTGTTGATTTGAATAATAGGTATTCATTTCGTTTTAGTCTTCCGCCAAAATTTGCTCACATCCGAATTAACAATGCCTATTATCACATTAGATGTTGTGGCCATTTTTTCTTTAATTGGTACAACTCATGCTATTGCCAATAAGTTTCAGTTTGTGCCGTTTTCATTGGCTCTCGCAAAATGACGTCAGTAGGAAATATACGGAAAAAAATGATCCAAGTAGAGATCAGGCACGGGCTTTTGTTGTTGGACTGACAGGGGTTTCACAGCCACACTGGATTTACAGGTTTTTAGACCATAACCCATGCTCATATATGTGGAAAATTCCGTAATTCATACTACAATAAGATTCCTGGATACTGTAAAATTTAAAATTTATTATTTGGCATTATTTGAAAAAATTAATGGAATTTTAAAGGCCGGAAATTGCCCACCCAATTCTTTAACAAACAAATTGTTGAAGGAATGACAGCGACAGAAAAGAGCAGCTTTTGCGTATGCACACATTGTCCACTCTCATCAATGACCTCCAAAATTGATCGGAACTGGGGAAATGAAAAATTAACCCATAAAAAATCGGGGAACAGCCTGACACAGAAAACACTGGAACAAAAATTGTGTTCATTCACTTCAAATATTTCGCAAGATTTCCGACCAAAGTTGGATTTGGCATTTACAAATCCTTTAATCCCTCTGAAATACAAAATATGAAAAATTGGAAACCTTACACATTTCCAAAGACTTCGTTTATCATTTTTTCCTAATTACATTTTTGTGTGACATTTTTAATCCATTTAAGGCATTTTTACTGGATGTGACTATGCAAAATGTGATTTTCTTCCAGGGATCGGGTGGGAGAATGCGTTGTGGAGCACGATTTTCGTCAATTCTTTTATCATTGAGTCTCCTGCTCGTCTGCTTCGATTTGGGTATAAATAGATCAATCAGGTTTATTGTTAGCCATTTAACTCGAACAGACAATTCATGATTCGAATTAGTCAAAATGGGATTTTTAAGCCATAAAAGATGATTTTAGGGGTTTGCCTGAGCAAATATGTGGACCACTACGAGACGCTCAGCTATCAACCGGTGGTTGACCGTCAAAAACGGTCATTGGAGACGGACCACGAGGACACCCATGGGACTGACGTCGATTTGCACTTCCGATCGCACAATAGGTTTCATTTGTCAATTTAAATTGGTGGCAATTACGTGCCAAAAATTCTACTCTTCGCCCGCATTTGTGTTGTTGTTAATGTGTTTGAAGCTAACGCTAAGCTGGCCTTAGTGTCCCCGTAACTTTATTCCAAAAACCGTTTAAATGTCAAAATTTTTTTGTGTTAGAATTTATTTGAATTTCGGCATTGGAGAAGCTTAAACAAGCTAGTCCCTTTTTGAACGCAAAAATTGATTAAGTACGGCACTATTGCGGTTTAGCGGGCCCAATGAAAGACCATAAGGGGGACCCTGAATTAAGACAGTAATGAAAATAAATCAAAGGGGACCCTGATATGGTCTTTCATAAGGCCCACTAAATTGCAAAAATGCTGATTTGTGCAAACCGATATTTATAAATTTGCACAGAAAATCCCTTTGAATATAAAAATCCAAAATAAGAGCAAAAACACAACATTTTAGTATTAGACGCTTATACCAAGTTATGTTTAACAAAAATGTAATATTTGTGTAAAACAAAGTGATAATTCATTTATATACATCAATATTTCTAGGACTTTCCATCTCAAACTTCGACCGTTGGACTTTACAAATTCGCTGTTTACCGACGACCACATTATCGACGTGGACGGCGTTCATCACACGCATTTGATCAGACCAAATCGCTTTTTGTACGAGGGACAAATTGTCGGTATGCCATTGCATTAATTACAAAACACCCATCTAAATTAGTAAGTTACGGTTTCTTTTTTCTGGTCCACTCGGTTTTAAAGGGTTATTACCAGTAAAATGGTTACACAGATAACTCGAGAAATCCAAATCCACTGGTTTAAAATCCACAGTTTTCGTGGTACAAGAAGACCATTTCTTATGAGTAGTTTCGAAAAGTACGTCGAAAATTGCTGTGTTGTCAAAGAAAGGGTTCACTTTCCCACTGTTTTTCATTTATTTTCCAAAAAAAACAACTTTGGTCTTTAGGTGACTCAACTTCGTTTGTCCATGGCACATTGTTGGACGGCATTTTTGACGGATTTATTTTCACGGGCGACGGCCGCACATTCACCGTGGAGAAGGCGGCTCGCTATTTCGACATTGGCCAACGTCCGGCCCATTTCCATTCATTCATTTACGCGGACGAAGAGATCAATCACAAGCGATTCCGACGGACGAAAAGGGAAGCGGACGAGGACGGACGAGACAATGATCAGCAGCACCACGAACGTATTCAATTTTTTGGCGAGAATTTTGGAAATTTGAATTTAATATTGGGAATTTATGTCACATGACGGTTTTTCATTCCATCATGCATCACAAATTGAAGTTAATCCTGGTAACGGTTTTGATTTTAAGACCATGTACTCATTAGTTAAATTCAGCAAAAATTGCTAGTAAATATGACGAAACTATGCATTTGTTTAGTAGTAGACTCATAACTAGGGCTGGCAAAAATATGCACATGCATATTTTTTTCCTGGACTGTGGGAGGCCTGAAACGCACGAAAACCATGTTTTTAGCTTGTTTTGAAGCTTCTAGGATGACTTTCCATATGCATATTTTGCATATTTGTGCATATTTCGCGATTTATGTGCATATTTGCATATTTGTGCATATTTTGGCGTTTTTCCAAAAAACCTCTAATAGAACGGCCCCCCAACAGACAAATTGGCCTTTTTGACCTCAAAACCCGGAAAATTTTCCAAAAAAATAATTTTTTAGCAAAATTTTCACGAAAAATATTGAATAAATAAATTTTCTCAAAAAATGGTTAATTTATGTCAAAAATAAGCAAACTTTTGCTTTTCAGGTTGATTTTTCGCTAAAATGAGTAAATTTTAAGCTGTATCGTGTTTTTTTCTCCTAAAATGATTTTTAATACCACATTTAGCTATTTTTGAAGATTTTACTTTATGTTTAACAAATTTGAAGAAATTTTGAGAAATTACACCCTTAATTGGAAAATTTTATGTGCATATTTTTCACTTTTTATGTGCATATTTCACGATTTTTGGTGCATATTTTATGCGCATATTTTGCGATTTTATGTGCATATTTTTGCCAACCCTACTCATAACTTGGGTGGTGGGTTATATTTATTGGGTACCACCCAATTTTTGGCAAAAATGGTTAGTTTCCCACCTTTTTTTGTCTTATTATGCAACAACAAAACCAGACAGTTCATATAAGAATCTTGGTAGGAATAAAATGCCAAAAAACCAGTAAATCTTTGATTTTTCTCAATTGTCGTAACTTTGCTTTTTACAGCAACCCATGGCTGCGGGCTGACCAAACAGCGGGCAGAGCAAATGTTGGATTTCCAACAGTCAGCCGACCACCGGCACCACAACAGCAGACAGTCACCTTTCTCCTCCTACATGAAGCACCACCAAACGCAGCAGCACCATTCGTTGCGGCACGGGGACAACGACGTCGAGGACGCCATTGAGTTGCTGTCCTTCCCGCAAAGGTTTGTGGCTGGGTGTATTTCAGTAAAAACCTAGGTAACTCAATGGTCTCATCATTCGGCCAAATTTTTGTAAAACTCCGTGAATCATGGCGTTTTTGGTTTGTGACCAGGGGTGATACACTTTTAAAAAGACCTCCGTGATCACTGATTGTAAAATTGTCCGTGATTGAAATTTAATCAAATTACGTCCAGCCCTTTACCCATAAATAAATAAACTCGTGTCATGGGATATTGATGCTTTTGGCGGGGATTCTTTTCTATACCTCGTACTAAACCGCACTTTGTTGCTCTTCCAGTTACTTGGGCAAGAATCGGACAAGGCGTGAGCAGTCGCTGAAGCCGGAATGGCGGGAGATTCGCGGCAAGCGCATCTACGAGGTGCGCACCTGCACCATCTATTTGCAGGCGGACCACAAGCTGTACATGCACATCTACAACAAGGAGGGCAACCGGGACCACGCCAGGCAATAATCAACGAATTTTTGATTACGAAATAGGTTGTATATGAGAACAACTGTTGAGCGAAAAGTTGGTATTAGCCTATTATTACGCATTTTTGGCACAAATTTAAAAAATCTCTTAAAATATATATATATAAAAAAAAGAGTTCAAAACCTTGTAAAACATTAATTTTAGGACACGTGAGGAGATTGTTTCGCTGCTGTACAATCACATCAAGGCGGTGAACAGCATCTACGAAAACACCGACTTTCACGGAATCAACGGCATCAATTTTGCCATTCAACGGACAACGGTTTGTTTTTGAGGTGTGGGTTGTAGGCTTTTTGGAATTTACAAAAATTTTATAAAAATTTCCCACCCTCAGATTTACACGCCGGACACATGCGCAGGTGCGTCGTCGGCGAATTCCGCTGCGACTGTCGGCAACAACCCGTTCTGTGAGGAGAACGTGGACGTGTCTCACTACCTGAACTCCAACTCGCAGAAGGACCACAGCGCATTCTGTTTGGCCTATTCGCTCACCTACCGCGACTTTCTTGGCGGCACATTGGGCCTGGCATGGGTGGCCAGTCCCAGTCAAAGTCGGTGATACAGTGCTAAATTATTCATTTGGTCTTTTTTGTTTTTATATTTTTGATACCATTTTAGGCACTGCCGGCGGCATTTGCCAACGTTTCCAACGCTACAATGAGCAGCAACGCGGTGGGGTCAACCGGTCACTGAACACGGGCATCATCACGTTGGTCAACTACGGGAACAGAGTGCCACCGCGCGTGTCACAACTAACATTGGCACACGAAATTGGGCACAATTTTGGCTCACCAGTGAGTAACTTATTTTTTGGCACGATGTTGGATGTTTCAAAATTTTGTCTCAATACGTTATTAATTCCATTTAGCACGATTTTCCCGCCGATTGTCAGCCTGGGTTACCCGACGGCAATTTCATCATGTTCGCCTCGGCCACCTCCGGAGACAAGCCGAACAACTCCAAGTTCTCCAAATGCTCTGTGGCTAACATCAGCGAAGTGCTGTACGAAGTGCTCGGACAGGTTTTTTGACAAATTTTATGAATTTTTTTAAATTTTAATTTTAGAGTCCCAAAAATCAACAGTTTGGGCGGAAAAAGAACTGCTTCACTGACCGTGAGTTTTTCATTTTTGCGTATTTATTGTTATGTGTTACAAATCATTGGCATTTAATCATGTTTTCGTGTTTATGAGAGAACTGAATTTCGGCTTCTTTTTTTGGGATTCTCTGGTTACACCCCTACAAATCTTGGTCAATCGTTAAATGCAAACATTCTTTTAACTGTCTCATTGGTTTCACAGAGCTCAAGTCGTTCTGTGGCAACCAAATTCGGGAGGACGGCGAGGAGTGCGACTGCGGCTTCACCAAGCAGGACTGTCACGAGAACCAGGACCAGTGCTGTGCACCACGGGAGAACAATGACGAGCGCACAATGTGCCGACGGTTGGCCGGCAAAAAGTGTTCGCCGTCCGAGGGCATTTGTTGCCGAGCGGCGGACTGCTCATTTGTGCAGCGCAACGGGCGCGTGTGCCGGGAGGAGTCGGAGTGCCAACACGAGCAGAAGTGTGACGGAACGCAGGCCAAATGCCCGGACAGCAGGAACAAGCCGGACGGAAAGGCGTGCCAGGAGAGCACCAAGGCAAGTCGGGCGAGGGTGGGCGTTCATTCTGTAATGTTATCAGTTCATGGCTTGGCCCAGGCCTGTCGCTGTGTTTTTTGTTTATAAAATAGTCAATGGATGTGTGCCCTCCCCCCCTCAAAAACTAAAAAAGTCATATTTTTTGGGTACCGATTTTTGTTAATTTTCGTTCGGAATAGAAATGTTTTATTTTTGAAATATTTTTTAACAAATCGCAAAAAAACATGCTAGAGATGCCCTTTACAATACAAACTTAATTTTGTTTTATTTTGTCCACAGGTTTGTCAGAACGGCAGTTGCAGTGGCTCAATTTGTGCGCACCATGGCATGCGCGACTGTTTCCTGACCGAGGGCAAGCCGGAGGACTTGTGCCAGTTGGCCTGCCAAACGGAAGCGGGTATGGACAGGCATGGGTGCTTGGCATAGTATCTTATTATAACGTCACATCGGGTAACGGGTGCATCCCAAAATTTCTCCGTCCAAATTTTGCCGGGACAAAATACCATTGCCACCTTTTGAGGATGCCAAGCAGCGGCCGACATCCCGCGGTTGACCGTATACACGCAGGAGGGGCGCAAGTCGGGCCATTTGCTGTTGCCGCCCGGCTCACCGTGCAACGACTACCAGGGCTACTGTGACATCTTCCGCAAGTGCCGTTCCGTGGACTCCAACGGCCCATTGTCACGACTGCGCACGCTGCTGTTCAACTCG
Source organism: Heterodera glycines (assembly GCA_004148225.2). Taxonomy (NCBI): domain Eukaryota; kingdom Metazoa; phylum Nematoda; class Chromadorea; order Rhabditida; family Heteroderidae; genus Heterodera; species Heterodera glycines. Next base: position 1,765,701 of record CP049713.1, read on the forward strand.
GAAAAGATCCAAGAGTTCAAGGAATGGGTTAAGGTGTGTATTTTAAATTTTTCTATTTTTAATCGTAATTTTTAAATGATTCCCTTCCAAAATTCACAGGAATACTGGTGGGCATGCGTTCTGATCGGCATTTTTGTCATCATGCTGATGGCATTGTTTGTGAAATGTTGCGCTGTGCACACGCCGAGCACAAATCCGAACAAATTGCCGGCCCAACACTTCAGTGACACTCTTCGCCATCCCGGCACACTGCTGGTACGGTGGTTGAGACTATGGTTTTGGACTGGACTTTAAATTGATAGTTACAATCCCTCCCCAACCTAAATTTTCTAAAAATTGGGAATTTCTTGGTTTTCAAAATCAATCATTCGTATTTTCAACAAGAAAAATGATTCAGAGGCGTGGACAGTCGCGTCCGCCGGTCGTGGTTGGCAATGGCGGTAGTGATGCCGATGCACGTCGTGGTGCCCGTGAGATGCGAGCCGTTGTGCCGCCTGGCGCTGGTGCAGGGCGCACGTCGCGTCCGACGACAACGCGTGCAGCGACGGCAACAGCTGCGAACAACAACAGTGGCGCCATGGCGCCGCGGACGAGCCGCTCAGCGACCGCTGCTTCTGGCGCTGATCATCCGACGCGTGGTGCACCGCCGGCGACGACTGCCGCCTCCGCGGCACCGATGGCCACGACGGAGTCGCCGCTCATCCAAATCCCCGTCGAACCACCGCCGCCCTATCAACCGACCGACCCGGCGTCCACTGCTGGTGCCACTCCCAGTGCTCCGACAATCACCATCCATCACCATCGTCTGCCTTCCGCCACCACAGCTGCCGTTGTTGTGCCCGGTGTGCTGCCCCAGCAGCAGCCGATGCCCGCCGCGTTGCCCGGTGCGCCGCCTCCCGCACAACCCACCGCCGCCGCTTCGTCGTCGACAGTGCCACTGATTCCGGGTCCACCGATGCCGGGCCAAGGGCCGAGGCCGGGCCGTCGTAAGCCGAGGGCGTCTCCGCAAAAGCAACTGAAGAAGGACGGTGCCGCAGCCAACCACCATCATCGAGACGCAAGCAACAGCAAGCGGACGACGACGAGCAGTACACCGCAGGCGGCGACCAACAGCAGCAGGGAGAAGGAGTCAAAGCAGCGGAACAACAAGCGAACAGTGAAATAGGAGGGCAGTGAGTTTTGTCCCGGCCAAAAATTCGTTGGACAGGACACATATATTTTCTTTGGCGTTTTGTTTGTTGTTTGTTCAAAAAAGACATGGCAATTAATTGTATTTCGGGCATTGAATATTATTATTATTAAAACCAACCAAATCATATATTATTGTGTACCTATTCCCATTCGTTTTGTTCGCCGCGTCCTTTCACAATTCATTCATTCATCGTTTTTTTTTTGTTGCCATTTCTCGCCGTTTTTTGTTATTTATTTCTCTTTTGGTCTTTCGTTCGTTTGCTCTTTTGTCGTCTGTCTGTCTGTCATTCATTCAATTCATTTATTGATTCAACCATTGCATCTCAGTTTTGTTTGTTTGTGTGTTCAGTTCTGTTTCACACTGCGCCTCTCCTTGCAATAAAAAGTGCACTTTTATGAAACCAAGCTTAATCAAATTTGTCCAAAAGTCTCCCATTATTTTCTGTATGGTCCATTTTCTCCTCAATGTATGTACCAAATTAACAAATCCAATGCGCTTTTCATACCCATTTTTTGCCATTTTGCATTCGTTTTTTTCCACCGGGGGCATTTCCAATCGGATTTAAATTTGCATTTGTTTTTCATTCATTTTTGATCAGGTCAGTGCGTGTCTTACACTTACTTTTTTAAGAAGAAAGTTATTGCTAAAATTTTGCACATGAATTTTGAGAATTTCCAAAAGTACTAAGAAATTTAAAATTAAAAAAGTAATATGCTTCTTTCATTCATAATCCTGCTTTTCCTGCCAAATGCTTTTCCACTGATTGTGTGTGACTGTATCATTTGTCGTCCACAATTCCTTTTGATGGATCGACCGCTTTCAGTTGACCCAAACCGATCAATTTGAATTTAATTTTCAAATTTACTTTCATTTGCTTTATTTTTTGTAATAAAATTGGCCATCATTTTAACAAATCTATTACCATAATTAAAGGTTATGCATAATTAACCTGAACATTTTTGTTGCATTTTTCTATTTGCTTGTTTATAATCACATAATTTCTTTCCAAAACCAATTTTAGCAAGATAAATAATCAGAAGCGAAAATGGTCAACCCGAAGGGATACCGTCGCGGCACTCGTTACATGTTCGCCCGCCCGTTCCGCAAGCACGGCGTTGAGCCGCTTTCAACATTCTACCGCGTGTACAAGCGGGGCGACATTGTCACCGTCAAGGGCAACGGCGCCTTCCAGAAGGGCATGCCGTTCAAGGCGTACCACGGCAAGACCGGGCGCGTGTTCAATGTGACCAAACATGCGCTGGGCGTCGTCGTCAACAAGCGTGTTCGGTTAGTATTTTTGGATATGTTGGTCGGTGTTCAATTCGGAATTGTTTAATGAGTTGTAATGGATCTGTCTGGCCGACATTTAGCCATGTTTTTCGGGATGAGAGACCATCACCATTCATAGAAATCAAGATAAGAATTTTTGAGGGAAAATGTTGGTTCCAGTTCAGTTTCCATGTCTCTCGATCATTGAGTTCTTGTCCAATTTGTGGAATTAAAATGGGTTTGGGGTCGTAACTGAAGTCACGACAAATGAAAGAGATGGCGAGGGATTCGGAAAAAGTGCCGATTTTCCCTCGGTTTTTACAGATTTACACCAAAATTTTCTCTTAAAAACAACGGGTTCGGAGATTTTTGGGCGAGGGACGTCTCTCCCCCCCCCCCCCCCATAAACGCGTTACAGCGCAATTGTTTGTCTCTTTTTCAGCCATCGCATCATCCCGAAACGCATCAATGTCCGTGTTGAGCATGTGAAACCGTCCGGCTCCCGGCTCGAGTTTCTGCAGCGATGCAAAGCGAATGACTTGCAGAAGAAGCAGCACAAGGAGGGCAACGCACCGTTTGTGGCGCTGAAGCGGAAGCCGAAGGAGCCCCGGGGGGCGCACTTGGTCAAAGTGAAGAGCACCAAAGTTGAGCGGCTGGCTCCCGTCAAATTCGAAATTGTCGCTTGAGGCATTATGGGGGCAAACGAATGCACGAGCACAGAAAACCAACCGACAATTGTTATTTTTAATTTGTTGATCCGTTTCGTGTTAAAGAAAAAGTTTTGAAAATTGAATGTCCATGTCGAAAATTGAGTGTTTATAGTAAGCTTGATGGATGTCGTAGCCCTAGTTAGCGGCCAATTTTGCGAAGTTGGACTAAATCCACCTGCCATCTCTCAATTTTATTACACATTTCTTTCTTTACGATGAAAAAAAACCTAATTCCCACTTTTTTGTCTGGCCCGGTTAAATCCAACTTATGGCCATGCCAATTAATTGTTTTAAAAAAATAAAAGCATTTGCTAAAAATATTCATATAAAATTCACCGGGAATCAATAAGATGGCTAGTTTTTAGCAGCACATTTTATTGAGAAGCGCAGAGCGCAAATTTTTCAAAAAAAGCGATAATGCCGAATTTAGCAAAACGAATTAAAATGACAGACAAAGT
>CP049713.1:1769429-1808510 GCA_004148225.2 Heterodera glycines
ATTATCCTTTTGTTTTGGGTTTTCAAAAAAAAGTCGCGCACCCTTGCAATAGGTTTGGGTTTTCAGAAAAAAAGTCGCGCAATAGGTTTAGGCTTCAGTACTGATGCTTAAAAGCTTTTCAAAGCACTCATGTTCATGGCCACCGTGGTGGCTTCGCTTCAAATAAATCTGAAGTCCGGGAGAGGAGGGAAATAACATAAATGTGCGGAAAATGTGAAATTAAGAATTTTTTCAGAATGTGTCAACAAAATCAGGTAGACTCTCACATTCAGTGGAATATCTTTTTCTGCCTTGGTGTTATAGCTGCGAAACTTTCTTTTAAGAACCAATTATTTAGGCCCAATCATATGGATACTAAAGATTGGCATTTCTAGAATTTTTGACTGAATTAATCGTTTTTTGACAAAATTGCTTTTTTATGAAGAACCACTAGAGATATGAGTAAACTTTCTTTTTATGACAAAAGCGGGTTGTGCTCTTTATCAATCTATAATAAAGAAAAGCCGACCTATTTTGATTTAAAGTTTTGCTGGCCTACTGAATTTTGTGATAGAGAAGAGGCAAAACTCCAAGACTCTGTAGAGAATTGGTGGATGGCGGAGATCAAAAAATCAGCCTGCTGTGGGAATCGAACTCAGAATCCAAGCTTTCTATGCAGTGCTCTTAGCACTGAGGTACGCAGGGCGTCCTTTTCACACTTTATTGTTTTTTGATCTGATCAATTAGATTCTCTGCCTCCCAAGCACTTGAGAGCCCGCATTAGTGCATTTCAAAAAATTTGGCTGCGTTTAGCTATGACTTGGTTATTAAGCAGAGCCTCCGTTCCTAATCCGTTGCCAACCCAGATTTTGCTTAAAAGCTTTTCAAAGCACTCATGTTCATGGCCACCGTGGTGGCTCGCTTCAAAAAATCTGAAGTCCGGGAGAGGAGGGAAATAACATAAATGTGCGGAAAATGATGAAATTAAGAATTTTTTCAGAATGTGTCAACAAAATCAGGTAGACTCTCACATTCAGTGGAATATCTTTTTCTGCCTTGGTGTTATAGCTGCGAAACTTTCTTTTAAGAACCAATTATTTAGGCCCAATCATATGGATACTAAAGATTGGCATTTCTAGAATTTTTGACTGAATTAATCGTTTTTTGACAAAATTGCTTTTTTATGAAGAACCACTAGAGATATGAGTAAACTTTCTTTTTATGACAAAAGCGGGTTGTGCTCTTTATCAATCTATAATAAAGAAAAGACGACCTATTTTAATTGAACGTTTTGCTGGCCTACTGAAATTTTGATAGAGAAGCGGCGAAACTCCAAGACTCTGTAGAGAATTGGTGGATGGCGGAGATCAAAAAATCAGCCTGCTGTGGGAATCGAACTCAGAATCCAAGCTTTCTATGCAGTGCTCTTAGCACTGAGGTACGCAGGGCGTCCTTTTCACACTTTATTGTTTTTTGATCTGATCAATTAGATTCTCTGCCTCCCAAGCACTTGAGAGCCCGCATTAGTGCATTTCAAAAAATTTGGCTGCGTTTAGCTATGACTTGGTTATTAAGCAGAGCCTCCGTTCCTAATCCGTTGCCAACCCAGATTTTGCTTAAAAGCTCAGGTAGACTCTCACATTCAGTGGAATATCTTTTTCTGCCTTGGTGTTATAGTAATAACCAAGTCATAGCTAAACGCAGCCAAATTTTTTGAAATGCACTAATGCGGGCTCTCAAGTGCTTGGGAAGCAGAGAATCTAATTGATCAGATCAAAAAACAATAAAGTGTGAAAAGGACGCCCTGCGTACCTCAGTGCTAAGAGCACTGCATAGAAAGCTTGGATTCTGAGTTCGATTCCCACAGCAGGCTGATTTTTTGATCTCCGCCATCCACCAATTCTCTACAGAGTCTTGGAGTTTCGCCTCTTCTCTATCACAAAATTCAGTAGGCCAGCAAAACTTTAAATCAAAATAGGTCGGCTTTTCTTTATTATAGATTGATAAAGAGCACAACCCGCTTTTGTCATAAAAAGAAAGTTTACTCATATCTCTAGTAGTTCGTCATAAAAAAGCAATTTTGTCAAAAAACGATTAATTCAGTCAAAAATTCTAGAAATGCCAATCTTTTGTATCCATATGATTGGGTCTAAATAATTGGTTCTTAAAAGAAAGTTTCGCTGCTATAACACCAAGGCAGAAAAAGATATTCCACTGAATGTGAGAGTCTACCTGATTTTGTTGACACATTCTGAAAAAATTCTTAATTTCATCATTTTCCGCACATTTATGTTATTTCCCTCCTCTCCCGGACTTCAGATTTTTTGAAGCGAGCCACCACGGTGGCCATGAACATGAGTGCTTTGAAAAGCTTTTAAGCAAAATCTGGTTCGGCAACGGATTAGGAACGGAGGCTCTGTTTAATAACCAAGTCATAGCTAAACGCAGCCAAATTTTTTGAAATGCACTAATGCGGGATCTCAAGTGCTTGGGAGGCAGAGAATCTAATTGATCAGATCAAAAAACAATAAAGTGTGAAAAGGACGCCCTGCGTACCTCAGTGCTAAGAGCACTGCATAGAAAGCTTGGATTCTGAGTTCGATTCCCACAGCAGGCTGATTTTTTGATCTCCGCCATCCACCAATTCTCTACAGAGTCTTGGAGTTTCGCCGCTTCTCTATCAAAATTTCAGTAGGCCAGCAAAACGTTCAATTAAAATAGGTCGTCTTTTCTTTATTATAGATTGATAAAGAGCACAACCAGCTTTTGTCATAAAAAGAAAGTTTACTCCTATCTCTAGTGGTTCGCCATAAAAAAGCAATTTTGTCAAAAACCGATTAATTCAGTCAAAAATTCTAGAAATGCCAATCTTTAGTATCCATATGATTGGGCCTAAATAATTGGTTCTTAAAAGAAAGTTTCGCTGCTATAACACCAAGGCAGAAAAAGATATTCCACTGAATGTGAGAGTCTACCTGATTTTGTTGAAACATTCTGAAAAAATTCTTAATCTCAACATTTTCCGCACATTTATGTTATTTCCCTCCTCTCCCGGACTTCAGATTTTTTGAAGCGAGCCACCACGGTGGCCATGAACATGAGTGCTTTGACAAGCTTTTAAGCAAAATCTGGTTCGGCAACGGATTAGGAACGGAGGCTCTGCTTAATAACCAAGTCATAGCTAAACGCAGCCAAATTTTTTGAAATGCACTAATGCGGGCTCTCAAGTACTTGGGAGGCAGAGAATCTAATTGACAGATCAAAAAACAATAAAGTGTGAAAAGGACGCCCTGCGTACCTCAGTGCTAAGAGCACTGCATAGAAAGCTTGGATTCTGAGTTCGATTCCCACAGCAGGCTGATTTTTTGATCTCCGCCATCCACCAATTCTCTACAGAGTCTTGGAGTTTCGCCTCTTCTCTATCACAAAATTCAGTAGGCCAGCAAAACTTTAAATCAAAATAGGTCGGCTTTTCTTTATTATAGATTGATAAAGAGCACAACCCGCTTTTGTCATAAAAAGAAAGTTTACTCATATCTCTAGTGGTTCGTCATAAAAAAGCAATTTTGTCAAAAACCGATTAATTCAGTCAAAAATTCTAGAAATGCCAATCTTTAGTATCCATATGATTGGGCCTAAATAATTGGTTCTTAAAAGAAAGTTTCGCTGCTATAACACCAAGGCAGAAAAAGATATTCCACTGAATGTGAGAGTCTACCTGATTTTGTTGAAACATTCTGAAAAAATTCTTAATTTCATCATTTTCCGCTCATTTATGTTATTTCCCTCCTCTCCCGGACTTCAGATTTTTTGAAGCGAGCCACCACGGTGGCCATGAACATGAGTGCTTTGAAAAGCTTTTAAGCAAAATCTGGTTCGGCAACGGATTAGGAACGGAGGCTCTGCTTAATAACCAAGTCATAGCTAAACGCAGCCAATTTTTTTGAAATGCACTAATGCGGGATCTCAAGTGCTTGGGAGGCAGAGAATCTAATTGATCAGATCAAAAAACAATAAAGTGTGAAAAGGACGCCCTGCGTACCTCAGTGCTAAGAGCACTGCATAGAAAGCTTGGATTCTGAGTTCGATTCCCACAGCAGGCTGATTTTTTGATCTCCGTGATCCACCAATTCTCTACAGAGTCTTGGAGTTTCGCCGCTTCTCTATCAAAATTTCAGTAGGCCAGCAAAACGTTCAATTAAAATAGGTCGTCTTTTCTTTATTATAGATTGATAAAGAGCACAACCCGCTTTTGTCATAAAAAGAAAGTTTACTCCTATCTCTAGTGGTTCGCCATAAAAAAGCAATTTTGTCAAAAACCGATTAATTCAGTCAAAAATTCTAGAAATGCCAATCTTTAGTATCCATATGATTGGGCCTAAATAATTGGTTCTTAAAAGAAAGTTTCGCTGCTATAACACCAAGGCAGAAAAAGATATTCCACTGAATGTGAGAGTCTACCTGATTTTGTTGAAACATTCTGAAAAAATTCTTAATCTCAACATTTTCCGCACATTTATGTTATTTCCCTCCTCTCCCGGACTTCAGATTTTTTGAAGCGAGCCACCACGGTGGCCATGAACATGAGTGCTTTGACAAGCTTTTAAGCAAAATCTGGTTCGGCAACGGATTAGGAACGGAGGCTCTGCTTAATAACCAAGTCATAGCTAAACGCAGCTAAATTTTTTGAAATGCACTAATGCGGGCTCTCAAGTGCTTGGGAGGCAGAGAATCTAATTGACAGATCAAAAAACAATAAAGTGTGAAAAGGACGCCCTGCGTACCTCAGTGCTAAGAGCACTGCATAGAAAGCTTGGATTCTGAGTTCGATTCCCACAGCAGGCTGATTTTTTGATCTCCGCCATCCACCAATTCTCTACAGAGTCTTGGAGTTTCGCCTCTTCTCTATCACAAAATTCAGTAGGCCAGCAAAACTTTAAATCAAAATAGGTCGGCTTTTCTTTATTATAGATTGATAAAGAGCACAACCCGCTTTTGTCATAAAAAGAAAGTTTACTCATATCTCTAGTGGTTCGTCATAAAAAAGCAATTTTGTCAAAAAACGATTAATTCAGTCAAAAATTCTAGAAATGCCAATCTTTGTATCCATATGATTGGGTCTAAATAATTGGTTCTTAAAAGAAAGTTTCGCTGCTATAACACCAAGGCAGAAAAAGATATTCCACTGAATGTGAGAGTCTACCTGATTTTGTTGACACATTCTGAAAAAATTCTTAATTTCATCATTTTCCGCACATTTATGTTATTTCCCTCCTCTCCCGGACTTCAGATTTTTTGAAGCGAGCCACCACGGTGGCCATGAACATGAGTGCTTTGAAAAGCTTTTAAGCAAAATCTGGTTCGGCAACGGATTAGGAACGGAGGCTCTGCTTAATAACCAAGTCATAGCTAAACGCAGCCAAATTTTTTGAAATGCACTAATGCGGGATCTTCAAGTGCTTGGGAGGCAGAGAATCTAATTGATCAGATCAAAAAACAATAAAGTGTGAAAAGGACGCCCTGCGTACCTCAGTGCTAAGAGCACTGCATAGAAAGCTTGGATTCTGAGTTCGATTCCCACAGCAGGCTGATTTTTTGATCTCCGCCATCCACCAATTCTCTACAGAGTCTTGGAGTTTCGCCGCTTCTCTATCAAAATTTCAGTAGGCCAGCAAAACGTTCAATTAAAATAGGTCGTCTTTTCTTTATTATAGATTGATAAAGAGCACAACCAGCTTTTGTCATAAAAAGAAAGTTTACTCTATCTCTAGTGGTTCGTCATAAAAAAGCAATTTTGTCAAAAACCGATTAATTCAGTCAAAAATTCTAGAAATGCCAATCTTTAGTATCCATATGATTGGGCCTAAATAATTGGTTCTTAAAAGAAAGTTTCGCTGCTATAACACCAAGGCAGAAAAAGATATTCCACTGAATGTGAGAGTCTACCTGATTTTGTTGAAACATTCTGAAAAAATTCTTAATCTCAACATTTTCCGCACATTTATGTTATTTCCCTCCTCTCCCGGACTTCAGATTTTTTGAAGCGAGCCACCACGGTGGCCATGAACATGAGTGCTTTGAAAAGCTTTTAAGCAAAATCTGGTTCGGCAACGGATTAGGAACGGAGGCTCTGCTTAATAACCAAGTCATAGCTAAACGCAGCCAAATTTTTTGAAATGCACTAATGCGGGCTCTCAAGTGCTTGGGAGGCAGAGAATCTAATTGACAGATCAAAAAACAATAAAGTGTGAAAAGGACGCCCTGCGTACCTCAGTGCTAAGAGCACTGCATAGAAAGCTTGGATTCTGAGTTCGATTCCCACAGCAGGCTGATTTTTTGATCTCCGCCATCCACCAATTCTCTACAGAGTCTTGGAGTTTCGCCTCTTCTCTATCACAAAATTCAGTAGGCCAGCAAACTTTAAATCAAAATAGGTCGGCTTTTCTTTATTATAGATTGATAAAGAGCACAACCCGCTTTTGTCATAAAAAGAAAGTTTACTCATATCTCTAGTGGTTCGTATAAAAAAGCAATTTTGTCAAAAACCGATTAATTCAGTCAAAAATTCTAGAAATGCCAATCTTTAGTATCCATATGATTGGGCCTAAATAATTGGTTCTTAAAAGAAAGTTTCGCTGCTATAACACCAAGGCAGAAAAAGATATTCCACTGAATGTGAGAGTCTACCTGATTTTGTTGAAACATTCTGAAAAAATTCTTAATTTCATCATTTTCCGCTCATTTATGTTATTTCCCTCCTCTCCCGGACTTCAGATTTTTTGAAGCGAGCCACCACGGTGGCCATGAACATGAGTGCTTTGAAAAGCTTTTAAGCAAAATCTGGTTCGGCAACGGATTAGGAACGGAGGCTCTGCTTAATAACCAAGTCATAGCTAAACGCAGCCAATTTTTTTGAAATGCACTAATGCGGGATCTCAATGCTTGGGAGGCAGAGAATCTAATTGATCAGATCAAAAAACAATAAAGTGTGAAAAGGACGCCCTGCGTACCTCAGTGCTAAGAGCACTGCATAGAAAGCTTGGATTCTGAGTTCGATTCCCACAGCAGGCTGATTTTTTGATCTCCGTGATCCACCAATTCTCTACAGAGTCTTGGAGTTTCGCCGCTTCTCTATCAAAATTTCAGTAGGCCAGCAAAACGTTCAATTAAAATAGGTCGTCTTTTCTTTATTATAGATTGATAAAGAGCACAACCCGCTTTTGTCATAAAAAGAAAGTTTACTCCTATCTCTAGTGGTTCGTCATAAAAAAGCAATTTTGTCAAAAACCGATTAATTCAGTCAAAAATTCTAGAAATGCCAATCTTTATATCCGATTGGGCCTAAATAATTGGTTCTTAAAAGAAAGTTTCGCTGCTATAACACCAAGGCAAAAAAGATATTCCACTGAATGTGAGAGTCTACCTGATTTTGTTGAAAACATTCTGAAAAAATTTTAATCTCAACATTTTCCGCACATTTATGTTATTTCCCTCCTCTCCGGACTTCAGATTTTTTGAAGCGAGCCACCACGGTGGCCATGAACATGAGTGCTTTGACAAGCTTTTAAGCAAAATCGGTTCGGCAACGGATTAGGAACGGAGGCTCTGCTTAATAACCAAGTCATAGCTAAAACAGCAGCCAAATTTTTTGAAATGCACTAATGCGGGCTCTCAAGTGCTTGGGAGGCAGAGAATCTAATTGACAGATCAAAAAACAATAAAGTGTGAAAAGGACGCCCTGCGTACCTCAGTGCTAAGAGCACTGCATAGAAAGCTTGGATTCTGAGTTCGATCCCCACAGCAGGCTGATTTTTGATCTCCGCCATCCACCAATTCTCTACAGAGTCTTGGAGTTTCGCCTCTTCTCTATCACAAAATTCAGTAGGCCAGCAAAACTTTAAATCAAAATAGGTCGGCTTTTCTTTATTATAGATTGATAAAGAGCACAACCCGCTTTTGTCATAAAAAGAAAGTTTACTCATATCTCTAGTGGTTCGTCATAAAAAAGCAATTTTGTCAAAAACCGATTAATTCAGTCAAAAATTCTAGAAATGCCAATCTTTAGTATCCATATGATTGGGCCTAAATAATTGGTTCTTAAAAGAAAGTTTCGCTGCTATAACACCAAGGCAGAAAAAGATATTCCACTGAATGTGAGAGTCTACCTGATTTTGTTGAAACATTCTGAAAAATTCTTAATTTCAACATTTTCCGCACATTTATGTTATTTCCCTCCTCTCCCGGACTTCAGATTTTTTGAAGCGAGCCACCACGGTGGCCATGAACATGAGTGCTTTGAAAAGCTTTTAAGCAAAATCTGGTTCGGCAACGGATTAGGAACGGAGGCTCCCGGCAGCGCCTATCGGCACCGCCGGCCCTCCTTGTCCCCCAAAAGTCTTGGAAAAAACGTGCCGCGTAAAAAGCGGTGTTGAAAGCAAAAAAAGGTCATTGATTTACATTAATTTACATGGCCGGACCTTGTTTTGCAGTAATCTGAATTTTGAGGTCTACATCTGAATTTTAGTGTTCTATGTCCTGAATTTGAAAAAAAACTTGGTCAACCTGAATATCAGGGACGGTCCCAGGGGGGGGGGGGGTACGCGGGGTACGTACCCCCCCCCAAGACCCCCCGGGTCCAAAAATTTTTAAGGAAAAATAATATTTTGGCTGAAAATTTTAGGTTTTCCTTGCTGGGCTGGTACCCCCCCCCCCCAGACCTAGCCACACCCAAATTTTCCAAGAAATGTCGCTAAATTTTTCAAAAAATCCACAAATTTTTAATGAAAATCTGCTAAAAATGGCTCAAAATCACAAAATTTGGTCATTTTTTGGACAAAATCTGTTAACAAACCGCATTTAAAACCGCAAAAATTTTCCCGGCGGCGCCTATCGGCACCGCCGGACCCCCTGTCCCCCAAAAATTTTTTTTTGTAAAAACCGCGCCAGATAAAAAACGGGTGTGAAAAGCAAAAAAAAAAAAAAAGGTCGTCGCCCGGGGGGAGGTGCCCCCCCCAAGCCAAAATCCTGGGACCGTCCCTGCTGAATATACATATACTTCTGAACAATTCTAATGCTAAAAAACAGGCACTCGCGCGAAAACTGAATAAAAATTTTGTATTTGGAAAATTTTGTCCAAAAATTTCTATGTTCTAAAATTATCGGTTTTTACCGGTACCGGTACCGGTTGAAAAAGTTGGTACCGGTACCGGTACCGGTTTTTGCAGTACCGGTCAGTACCGGTACCGGTTTTTTTGCAATTACCGATTACCGCTCAACTCTACTGGGTCGGGGTCGTTTTGGCGCCCACGTTTTGGCGCCAGCGCGAGTTTTTTGATTATAACTTTTTTCATTGTTGGCCAAATCTAACATTCTTGGTATCATTCGAAAGCTTAACGTGTTTAGAAGCTATTTATAAGCAATTGTTTCGTGATTAGACAATTATCAAAAAAGTTATAACCTGAAATAACAAAAAAACCAAAATTTTGGAAGTTTTTTCTTAATAACTTTTTTACAAGCTAAAATTTTTTTTTATTTTTTGTAAGGCTAATAGAGCTTGTGAAGGGCTTTCGAATGATACCAAGATTGTTAGATTTGGCCAACAATGAAAAAAGTTATAATCAAAAAACTCGCGCTGGCGCCAAAACGTGGGCGCCAAAACGACCCAGTCCCACTCTACTATATACTAAAGTTGAGTGTCCTTATGTAACCTGGCGTTTTGTTATTATGGCGTGCTGTTTTGTTTTGCGTTAAAAAATGATTTGAAAATGAAAATGTTTTTGTTTTGTTTTGCGTTAAAAAAGCACATTTGAAAAATGAAAATGTTTGGTTTTGATTTTTCAATTTGTTTTGCAATAAACATTCTTAAAATTGTACCTATTTATTTGCTTTTTTATGTATGTTCATAGTTTATTAAGTTATTTGTTATATAAATTTGTTTTTTGTAAACGAAAAAATTTATCAGTATATTGTTTGAGTTTGAGTTAGTGGTTGTTTGTTTGTTTGTTTATTTTGTTTTTGTGTTCTTTACGTGAAATAATTATGTTTATGCTTAATGTTATTTGAACTTTTAATGAAATAGAAATGCATATCTTTGGTTTGTTCTGTGACTTTAGTGTGAGACACTAATGTGTGTCATGTTGTGCCATAAGGAAATGCCAAAAAACAAGAAGAGATGATGAAAATGCCAAGAATGTTGTGCCATAAGGAAATGCTACAAGAAACAAGAAGAGATGATGAAAATGCCAAGAATGCTGGAGGGTTGAGTCCCGGCGATTGGAATCTTGGTGGGTTGAGTCCTGTTGATTGGAATGTTGGTGGGTTGAGTCCCAGTGATTGAATGCTGGAGGGTTGAGTCCTGTTGATTGGAATGTTGGTGGGTTGAGTCCCATTGATTGGAATGTTGGTGGATTGAGTCCCAGTGATTGGAATGTTGGTGGGTTGAGTCCCAGTGATTGGAATGTTGGTGGGTTGAGTCCCACTGATTGGAATGTTGGTGGATTGAGTCCCAGTGATTGGAATGTTGGTGGGTTGAGTCCCACTGATTGGAATGTTGGTGGATTGAGTCCCAGTGATTGGAATGTTGGTGGGTTGAGTCCCAGTGATTAAATGATGGTGGATTGGCGCAGAAATTGTGGGGGAGGGGGCCGAAGGCCCCAGTACGAGGCCGCGAAGCGGCCGAGCGATACCTTTGGCGCAAAAAATTGTTGGGGGGGGGGGGCCGAAGGCCCCCGTACGAGGCCGCGAAGCGGCCGAGCCCTCCCCAACTGTTCAACATCCCAAGGCACACAAAAAGTTAAAAATGCTAAAGAAATTTGCTGAGGTTGAGTCCCAGTGTTTGTAATGCCGGAGATTTGAGTCCCAGAGATTGAATTGCTGGTGGGTTTAGTTTCAGTGATTGGAATGTCATTGAAGTTGGTGGGTTGAGTCCCAGAGATTGGAGAAAAGCCAAGAAAATGATGCGAGGGCGCGAAGCGGCCGAGCCAGTCGATTTTATCATTCATAATTCTATACCGCTAGTTACATACATTTATGAATGAGAATTTTTATGGAAAAATATTGACATTATGCCAATTTAAAATAAAGATGTAATATTTTATTCGTTTCACACACATATTTTAGTTGTAGACCTTAATTTTGAACTTTTTTAGAGTAATGGATCCGGAAATTTCTGATAATGTTCCGGCTGAAAATGAGCAAAGCGATGAAGTGTTTATTGTTTGATTCATAATTTTTCAGTTGAATAAATGCAATTATTTCAAACGTATAGTAATTTTTCATAATTTTTAAGAAATAAGAAAATTAAAAAAAAAGTAATTCCCCTCCAATTAGTTGTTTTTCTTCTAATTTTTCAAACTTATTCATTTTTCGGTGGGAATTCAATCATAATTTTAACAATTAAATTCGTAAAATATTTTCATTTTTTGGACTAAATCAGTTAACAAATTGCACTTAAATTTTAATGAATTTTTGTTTTGTGCGTTTGTCAAGACCTCAGAATCCCTGTGTGATTGGGGATTCTGAGGCATCATTTTGAGGGGGGGGCAGGTTCGGATCCGGACGGTGTAAATTATTTTTCTATTTATTTTTGTGTTATTTTGACTGTTTTTAATTAATTTAAAATATTTTGTTGAGTTAATAAATAAAAAATTATATTTAATTTAATTTTTTTTGATAAATAAATTTTATAAGTTTAAATTAATTATTTTTTTAATTGATAGAATTTCATGTATTTTTTTAATTAAATTTGGTAAAAAATATTTTAATTTAATGAATTTACTAATCACTTTTGTACCTTTTTTAATCACTGTTGTACCTCTTCTAATCTCTGTTGTACCTCTTCTAATCACTGTTGTACCTCTTCTAATCACTGTTGTACCCCTTCTATCACTGTTGTACCTCTTCTAATCACTGTTGTACCTCTTCTAATCACAGTTGTACCTCTTCTAATCACCGTTGTACCTCTCCTAATCACTGTTGTACCACTTTTAATCACTTTTGTACCTCTTCTAATCACTGTTGTACCTCTTTTAATCACTTTTGTACGTTTTTTAATCACTTTTGTACCGCTTCTAATCACTGTTGTACCTCTTCTAATCACTTTTGTACCTCAAAATTTAAATAACGGGCGCTAAGCGCCCGTCTGAGCCCGCGAAGCGGCCTTAATAGCCCAACAAATTTAGAAACGGGCGCGAAGCGCCCGTCTGAGGCCGCGAAGCGGCCTTAATAGCCTAACAAATTTAGAAACGGGCGCGAAGCGCCCGTCTGAGGCCTCGAAGCTGCCTTAATAGCCCAACGAATTTAAAAAACGGGCGCGAAGCGCCCGTCCAAGGCCAACAAAAATTGAAAAACCGGCGCGAAGCGCCCGACTGAGGCCGCGAAGCGGCCTAACAAGCTAAAAAACGGGCGCGAAGCGCCCGTCTGAGGCCGCGAAGCGGCCTTAATAGCCCAACAAATTTAGAAACGGGCGCGAAGCGCCCGTCTGAGGCCGCGAAGCGGCCTTAATAGCCCAACAAATTTTGAAACGGGCGCGTAATTAATTTATTTAATTTCTTTATTTATTTTTTGAATTTATAAAAAATGAATTTCATTTCAAAATAAATATTCAATTATTAATTTTCAAAATTATATTTAATGAATAAAAAGAGTATTTTATTATAAAAAAATTTTAAATTAAAATGCAATCGATTTTTATAAAAACTTTTCATTATTTATTTAATTTTAAACCATGTTGTACCTCTTCTAATCAATCACAGTTGTACCTCTTCTAATCACAGTTGTACCTCTTCTAATCAATCACAGTTGTACCTCTTCTAATCACAGTTGTACCTCTTCTAATCACTGTTGCACCTCTTCTGATCACAGTTGTATCTCTTCTAATCAAAGTTGTACCTCTTCTAATCACTGTTGTACCTCTTCTAATCACTGTTTACCTCTTTTAATCACTGTTGTACCTCTCCTAATCACTGTTGTACCTCTTCTGATCACTGTTGTACCTCTTCTATTTACTTTTGTACCTCTTTTAACCACTGTTGTACCTCTCCTAATCACTGTTGTATGTCTAATCACTGTTGTACCTCTTCTAATCACTGTTTACCTCTTTTAATCACTGTTGTACCTCTCCTAATCACTTTTGTACGTTTTTTAATCACTTTTGTACCGCTTCTAATCACTGTTGTACCTCTTCTAATCACTTTTGTACCTCAAAATTTAAATAACGGGCGCTAAGCGCCCGTCTGAGGCCGCGAAGCGGCCTTAATAGCCCAACAAATTTAGAAACGGGCGCGAAGCGCCCGTCTGAGGCCGCGAAGCGGCCTTAATAGCCTAACAAATTTAGAAACGGGCGCGAAGCGCCCGTCTGAGGCCTCGAAGCTGCCTTAATAGCCCAACGAATTTAAAAAACGGGCGCGAAGCGCCCGTCCAAGGCCAACAAAAATTGAAAAACCGGCGCGAAGCGCCCGACTGAGGCCGCGAAGCGGCCTAACAAGCTAAAAAACGGGCGCGAAGCGCCCGTCTGAGGCCGCGAAGCGGCCTTAATAGCCCAACAAATTTAGAAACGGGCGCGAAGCGCCCGTCTGAGGCCGCGAAGCGGCCTTAATAGCCCAACAAATTTTGAAACGGGCGCGTAATTAATTTATTTAATTTCTTTATTTAAAATAAAAAATGAATTTCATTTCAAAATAAATATTCAATTATTAATTTTCAAAATTATATTTAATGAATAAAAAGAGTATTCTATTATAAAAAAATTTTAAATTAAAATGCAATCGATTTTTATAAAAACTTTTCATTATTTATTTAATTTTAAACCATGTTGTACCTCTTCTAATCAATCACAGTTGTACCTCTTCTAATCACAGTTGTACCTCTTCTAATCAATCACAGTTGTACCTCTTCTAATCACAGTTGTACCTCTTCTAATCACTGTTGCACCTCTTCTGATCACAGTTGTATCTCTTCTAATCAAAGTTGTACCTCTTCTAATCACTGTTGTACCTCTTCTAATCACTGTTTACCTCTTTTAATCACTGTTGTACCTCTCCTAATCACTGTTGTACCTCTTCTGATCACTGTTGTACCTCTTCTATTTACTTTTGTACCTCTTTTAACCACTGTTGTACCTCTCCTAATCACTGTTGTATGTCTAATCACTGTTGTACCTCTTCTAATCACTGTTTACCTCTTTTAATCACTGTTGTACCTCTCCTAATCACTGTTGTACCTCTTCTGATCACTGTTGTACCTCTTCTATTTACTTTTGTACCTCTTTTAACCACTGTTGTACCTCTCCTAATCACTGTTGTATGTCTGATCACTGTTGTACCTCTTCCATTTACTTTTGTACCTCTTTTAACCACTGTTATACCTCTCCTAATCACTGTTGTATGTTCTGATCACTGTTGTACCTCTTCCATTTACTTTTGTACCTCTTTAATTAACGAGCACTTCAAAGCGGTGGAAATTTTGCCTGAATTTGCAAAAAAAAATTAATTATTTTTTCATTTCCGAGGGCTTCTTAGATCAGAGAATGTTGGGAGTATTTTCCGATCAATTTCAAACATTCTCTGAACAGTTCCGATCACTTTCAAAATATTTGGTCTATTCTCTGATCAGTAATCCTTTCCAATTTCCATGTAAAACGCACTCTGTCGGCAGAAAGTCTTCGAAGCAGATCAACCAACAAGCAAACGGATAAATTCTGATCGAAATTCGCTCGCCCTTTGCCATCAGCAGTTTTTCGCACATCGACGCGCAATATGGAAAAAATGGATATGGAAAGTCATCCTAGAAGCTTCAAACCAAGCTAAAAACATGTTTTTTGTACGTTTCAGGCCTCACACAATCCAGGAAAAAAATATGGATTTCCATATGATTGGACTCCCTACTAATAATCGAATTTTGGGCAACCGGAGATTTTTGAAAATTTATACGATTACTTGTTGATAGATTTTAAATTTAATACATTTTCAGGCTAATTACCAATTTTTGCGCGAAATTTAAATAAATAAGCAAAAAACTTAGCAATAAAGAACACAAATGGTAGCCACTGGTTTTAAAAGGTCAGCAGGGATTTGTTGTGCCAAGGCATTTATTGTGTTGGATCGCGAATTTGCACAGCTTTTACCGTTTTTATTGTTAACCATTTTATCAACGAATAATTACTCACAATTAATGAATTACATACACATAAAATACATTGGAAATGGACGCATTTGCGAGCAAGCAAAGGTCAAATACAAACAGACAAAAAATTAGGCAAAATTAAATGGCAAAATGCCAAAATCATTTCGGTCAGACAATTTCCTCACCAATCAATTGGTTAAGTCCTTTCTTCTACTGATCACTTGGCCCGGGAGAAGCGGCGTCGAGAAGAAGACTGAAAAACGATGATTCGATTACACTCAAATAACTAGAGTCCGGCGGGATCGGGACTCCCGCGGGATTTTGCGGGATTCCCGCTCCCGACTCCCGCTTTTTTCGATGAACGGGATTTTAACGGGAGCGGGATTTTTACGGGATTCCCGTTCGGGACTCCCGTCCCGGAAAATTTTGAACTCCCGATCCCGCTCCCGGAAATTTTTACCCAAAAACGGGAGTAAAAATGCACTGGTAAGAATTGAGTTTCTTTGGTAAAAATAATGATTTTTCATTGAAAATCTGTTAAATATATAGTCAAAATTTCATAAAACTTTCACCGGCGGCGCCTATCGGCACCGCCGGATCCTTAAAATCCTTAATTTTCTTAAAAAAATGCCTCAGCTGAGTACTTTAATTAAAAAGGCCCAGACAAAAATAATTGGTTAAATTCGATGAAAGAACTCATCATTCGTAAACAAATTAAAAAAATAATCAATCTTCAATTCGCCACTTTAATGAAAATTTAAAAAAATTAATATGATGGGACGCGTAAAATGTTGTTGGGACGCGTATAATGTGATGGGACGCGTAAAATGTTGTTGGGACGCGTAAAGTGTCATGGGACGCGTAAAATGCCATGGGACGCGTAAAACCGACTAGAACCAAGTTTTTTCAAAAAATAAGCCGCAAAAAATTGTTAAAATTAATAAAGGGAGTCAACAAATAAATTATTAAAAATTTTTATTTGAAGCAATTTGAAAAAATACTGATTTTCGACCCATAAATATGATTTTTTAATTTCAAATTCTGCTTACTAAATTTTTCTATCTATTTTTTCTTTAATAAAAGGATTTTCCTTCAAATTTGTGCATTAAAAATATTTTTGTTAGTTTTTAATTAAATTTTCGAATTCTCCCGCTCCCGCCCGGGACTCCCGTAAAATTTCTGCGGGATTTTAACGGGAGCGGGATTTTCACGGGATTCCCGATCCCGCTCCCGCTCCCGAAAAATTTTGAACTCCCGATCCCGCTCCCGGAAATTTTTTTTTACCGGACTCTACAAATAATTTATTTATTTATCGATAAAGAAAAATTGCCATCAGAAGGGCGGAGACCACTTACTCTGATGACTGATCACAGTAAAATAGTCTCAGAGTAAGTGAATAAATATCGAGTGAGATCACAGGTTAAAACAAACAATAATGAAAAAATAAAATGAAAGTCAGAGTCAATGAGATGCCTCAAAAGTTAATAATTGCTTTATACATTGGTGCTTTGAGAATCAAGAGTCAATTCTAATAATTTTTTAAAAGGTGTTTAGCTAGACATTAACGTTTTATCAAGGGCATTCCAGGCCTTGACTGATCTGTTAACAAAAGATTTGGAAGATTTTTTAGATTGTAATTTAACATTTAACCGGAAAAATGACTTATTTCGAGTATTTAGGTTAGTTCTTTTAAACAGAGAATTTGGGTCCAAATGTGTAAAACCATGTAAAATTTTGTAAGTAGTTAGGAGGTCAAAAATTTTTCTTCGTTTTTCAAGAGTAGCTAATTAAAAAAATTGGCGCCCCTACAAAGTGTCCAAGCCTCGAAATGTCCAAGCCTCGAAATGTCCAAGCCACGAAATGTCCAAGCCTCGAAATGTCCAAGCCACGAAATGTCCAAGCCTCGAAATGTCCATAAGGGTAAAAAACACGAAATGTCCAAAAGTCTAAAAAGCACATAAAAACCCGGAAAACGGATCTAATTTAGGGTTTTTGGAGTCGCTGAGTACGAATATGACATTTACATTGCCCCTTGTCTATCCCTTGATCCACCCGAACATGAAATAAGTTCAAGAATTATTTTAAATGTGTGCTGTACTGACGACTTTAGATTTTTCTATTCATTTGGACCAAATGATTCGTAATAAGCTTGAAAGTCAACAAAAAAGTCGAGAGAAGCGTTAATTTCAGACATTTCAAACACAAATGAGGATGCCGTGAATTTGGGAGTGGAGCTTGGCGACCCGAATGCCGTGATAATTTTCGACAACGTTGACAGACTTTGAACGAGGCTGAAGTCTTAATAATGAACTTTGAGCGCGGAAAAACATATTTTGGGGGACATTGCCTGTGGCTGAATGGTATGTTTGAAGCGACATTTTTTGTCCAGCGCCGACCAATGTTTTTTTTTCGTATTTTTGCATCGATTTCCAAGTTTAATTATTTTTAAGCTGAACTAGTGACAAAAATTTCGACCATCAACTCAGAACACAGCTACGCGGCTACTCCAATACAATTCGGCATCGGCTCACCGGCGCCATCAACTTTTACATGGCCAACCACCGTGACTCCACAAGAACAGGTTGTTCAATATTCTTTGAGCTCGCTATCGACTTCAAAACAACGCCTTCAGGCATATATTTTTTCACGATTCTTTCGTTTATATTTAATAAAAAATTTAGTTCACGTGTGGGAGGAAGAAATCTTTCGGGCGCCCCTCTTTCCAATTCAAATTTGGAACATGCATTCGCAGGCCACGTCTGCCCTCGCTCATACAAACAATGGACTGGAGGTAATCCATCTGCATTTTATGGTTGTTTTAATTTACTACAGGCAAATTAAAAAATATATGTTTAGAAAGGTCTCTGCCACCACCCTGCACTCTCGGACTTCATTTGTGAAATCAATGAAAGCACCGACTGACGATGGACGCTGCCCGATCTGAGCTGCTCGCCATTTCATTCGCATGTGACGAAAGCGATACACCATACAGGACGCCGTCATTATGAGAATTTTGGCGGACGCGAAATGCAACAACAATGGTGAAATAAATCCATGGCCTGGTGACGGCGATCGGTCTTCAAATTGAAGAACATTCAGGAAAATTGAAGGATTTCGGGAATTTTGATGATTCATTGTCCATGTTCCGTAATGAATTTTCCATTGAATGTTTAATAAATTCATTCATTTTCACTATCTGAAGTTTGTCAAGAGATAGAATTTGGATCATTTGGGAATCTAAAAACTTGTTCGAATTTTGGTCGCCATCTTGTATGGAATCCTTAGTTTTTGAAATTTTATATTTATATTTGGGTCCTGGGTTAGGAAATGAGTTATGTAAATGTCATATTCGTACTCAGCGACTCCAAAAACCCTAAATTAGATCCGTTTTCCGGGTTTTTTTTATGTGCTTTTTAGACTTTTGGACATTTCGTGTTTTTTACCCTTATGGACATTTCGAGGCTTGGACATTTCGTGGCTTGGACATTTCGAGGCTTGGACATTTCGTGGCTTGGACATTTCGAGGCTTGGACATTTCGAGGCTTGGACATTTCGTTGGTCAGCGAAAAAATTGGAGCCGTTGGTCATAGGGAATATATGGAAGACAACATTTTCTGAAAGCAATTCGAGTAAAATATTTTTGACATTTTTCAATTTTAATAATATGTGATTTTAGTTGCGGATTCCACGATTCAGGGGAATATTCTAGAAGTGGACGAATATAACTAACATAAATATTTTTCCAAACTGAAATTTTCTTTGATTTAATAACACGGAAAAGTAAACGCATACGGTAGTAGGCGTTACGGGTAATTTTGCTTATATGTTCGGAAAAAGTAAATTTATTGTCAATAAGAATCCCTAAGTCACGAATAGTTTCAACTTCACAAATTGCATTATCATTAATTTTATATTGTTCCCTGGGGTTATTCTTTCCGAAGTAAATGATAAAAGTTTTATTAATAGAAATTTTAATATACCATTTCTTAGACCAATCAGAGAGAATATTTAAAGCATGTCATAGACAAAAATATTGATTCTCGAAACCATAATTCAGATTCATTATCATGCATTTTTTACCCCAAATTCTTGAAAAGGAAATTTATATTAAAAAAAAATTTCTGAAAAATCAAGTACTTTAGAAAAAATCGAGACCACAATTATGCACTATTACCCTTTAATTAGCATTTTTAAAATTGTTCACCCGTCGTCGAATCCGCCATCACTGATCAGAATGTCAATTGGGTTCATTTGATAAAAAATTCCATCTGACAGATTTTTCCACTTTCGGTAATCCCATGCAATTGGACAACGGCTGAGCCAACAATCATTTGTGTCATTTTGTTCCAGTGTCAATTTCTCCCCAGTCACTTCGTTGATCAGATCATCAAATGGCATAACGGAGTCTATTGAAGTGGACGAAAAACTCATCCATACCCAACTCATCCATGCCCAACTCATCCATACCCAACTCATCCATGCCCAACTCATCCATGCCCAACTCATCCAAACCCAACTCATCTATGCCCAACTCATCCATACCCAACTCATCCATGCCCAACTCATCCATACCCAACTCATCCATAGCACGATACGAGTCGTCGCCGTGGCATTTAATGCCACGACTAAGACCGACAACCAAAAAAATGCCACGACCGAGACCGCATAATCAAAAAATGTCACGGTCAAGACCGGCATAATCAAAAATGTCCACGTGTCAAGACCGGGCATAATCAAAAATGTTCCACGGTCAAGACCGGCATAATCAAAATGTCCACGGTCAAGACCGGCATAATCGAAAATGCCACGACCGAGACCACATAAGCAGAAAATGCCATGCCACGACCACATAAGAAGAAAATGCCATGCCACGACGATGACTCGCAGCGTTATGGATGAGTTGGGTCTATGGATGGATGAGTTGGGTAAGGATGAGTTGGGTATGGATGAGTTGGGTTTGGTGAGTTGGGTATATGGATGAGTTGGGCATGGATGAGTTGGGTAGTATTAAAATCTCTTTTCTTTTTTGCATTGATTTTAAATCACTTTTCAGTGTGAATTTGCGGAGGCTGCCGCGTTTCTGAACGCCGCCAACTTCCTCGACTTGCAGTCTCTGGTGAGTCCCAAAAATTTCATTTTATCAACTGTTTACACCGTTTTGTTCAGTTCCGTCACGCTACGCAGGCGGTGGCCGCGCGTATTAAGGACCGTTCGCCGGAAGAGATTCGTGAAATGCTCCACCTCGACGACAAGGAGGACAAACCATTGACGGAGGAGGAAAAGAAGGCGATTCGTGAGAAGAATGTCTGGTGCCACTACTAATTGTGATGCGATTGGCCATGCGATTCCTTCCCTTTACCATTTATGCCTCAACAAACATTTCACCGACGGATGCCCTCCCCCGCCAATTGTTTTCTTCAGTCCGTTAATTGTTTCTCTTGCCCCACAAATTTTGCTTTCTGTTTGCCTTATTGTCCTATTGCGTGTCCAATTATTGTTAGGATTGTTTTTGAAAAAAATCTATAGTTAAAGCCTTTTGTGAAGCTATGTAAACTTTGAAAAACACCAAAGGAATTTCCCCCCTACCCAAAACTGACTTATGTTTTAGCCAATGCTTTTGGCAATACTCGGATTTGGTTTTACGCGTCCCATGACGTTTAATGTATACTGGTATTTCAGCTCGGATTTTTTTACACAGCTGCGCCTATCGGTTCCCCCTCCTCAATGTTTCCAGTCTTTTTGAAAAGCAGATACAAAAAACAATTTTATTTCACAAGAAAATTTGAAGCAACACAGATTTTCGAACTCTGCTAAATCTAACAGCGTTTAAGCAAAGGCTAACAAAACAAACAACAGAAGACGTCAAATTTATTGTTGATAGAGAAATTGAATAGCATATCCGTCCATTTGAGTGATTGTGGCCCTAGAGGGCCGTTTGGGATAGTTTTGTTTGTTGCTTCTCTTCTCTCCTCCGTTCTTTCCGTCCTGCTCAACCGCCAAATCCGTACAGCGTGCGGCCTTGACGTTTCAACGCATAGACAACGTCCATGGCGGTGACAGTCTTCCTCTTCGCGTGCTCGCAATAGGTCACCTGAGGCAAATAAATGATTTTAATTCGTCCGCAAAATTTTTCGAAAATTTTCCGTTTTAAGTCTTAAAATTCGAAAAATGTATCCCATGATTGGAAGCCATGAAAAATGCAAATTACCGCGTCACGGATCACATTCTCCAAGAACACCTTCAGCACTGAGCGAGTCTCCTCGTAGATCAGGCCGGAGATGCGCTTGACGCCTCCACGACGGGCCAAACGGCGGATGGCCGGCTTGGTGATGCCTTGGATGTTGTCACGGAGCACCTGAAAAATGGGAAATTCGAAACAACTGAATGATTGGTATATTTATTTTTGCATTTTTTGCGAAAATTCAACCACTTTTAACCTTTTGTTGAAAAAGAATTTCCAAAATTTTAGAGAAATTTTATTGTTAAAAAAAATGAACTCACTTTACGATGGCGCTTCGCGCCTCCCTTTCCAAGTCCTTTTCCTCCCTTTCCGCGTCCAGACATTTTAGCTGATTGGGGATGAGTGAAGCGAATTCAAATGAGCAAAAGAAGAAGAGTGAGGAAGAGAATGACCGTGGGCGCTATTTATGCTAAGAAAAATGGCGGCTAAATTGTTGAGGCGCGCGGAGACTCCTTTCGTGCCAAAAAAAAAATCCATTTAAAATTGGACGCCGTTTTACTCTCTCACTCACACTCTCTCACGTCCATTTTTCTCTGCTCCCACCGGGGATTTGCATTGTCTGTCAATGGGATGGGCGTTCCCTCCACTTTAGCGACATAAAAGGGGCTCACTGTGCCCCATTCCCCACTTTCATTAGAAAGCAAACGAATCGATTCACCAGCTCTCTTCAGCAAAACCTTCGCCTCTCCACATTTCGACGACAAAATGCCACCAAAACCATCCGGCAAAGGAGCGAAGAAGGCGGTCAAGTCGACCAAGGCGGTGCGCACGGGAGACAAAAAGCGGAGAAAGGCCCGCGAGGAGTCTTACTCGGTAGGTTTTTTTCTGCATTTTCAGGGATTTTTCAGGAGGGTTGGAAAAATTGTTTTTGAGTTTTCAATGATTTGACAAAATGAAATTATAAATTTAACCCGGCTTTCCAGGTGTACATCTAGCGTGTGCTCAAGCAGGTCCACCCGGACACCGGCATTTCCTCCAAAGCGATGTCCATCATGAACTCGTAAGGCCCAATTTTGATTCCCGTCGCATAGTTACAGTTTTCCCATTTTTAAGGTTTGTCAATGACGTGTTCGAGCGCATTGCGGCGGAAGCCTCGCGATTGGCCCACTACAACAAGCGGTCCACCATCTCATCGCGCAAAATTCAGACGGCCGTCCGACTGATTCTGCCCGGCGAGTTGGCCAAGCATGCCGTGTCCGAGGGGACCAAGGCGGTGACGAAGTACACCTCGCCGCGCATGGGACGGACCCCGTTGCCAACGCATCCATCGAGCACCACCGCCGCGAACAACAGGCCAGCGCCAATTCTGGGGACAGCGCGACGGAGAAAAAGAAAAAGGGCAAGGAGAACAAGAAGATGGACGGCTGAGGGGGGGATTGATGTTTTTTTTTTTGAGTGATCGTTGTGTTTGAAAAAATAAATTGTTGTTTTATTCAGCGGGACGGAAAGAACGGAGGAGAGGAGAGAAAGCATCAAACAAAACTATCCCAAACGGCCCTCTAGGGCCACAATCACTCAAATGGACGCGAATGACATTTTCCTGTTAATAAAAATTCGGAAATTTTTTTTGAATTTTTTTTCAAAAATTAACAATTTTTTACAAATTTTGTAATAAATTGCACTGAAATTTTCAAAAATTTCCCGGCGCGGACCTTAAAAATCTTATTTTTCTTGAGAAATTTTTGCCTCAAATCGCTAAATTTGGTCATTTTTTGGACAAAATTTGTAAATATTTGAATTAAAAATTATAAAATTTTCCCTGGCGGCGCCTATCGGCACCGCCGGACCTCCCCCGCCATGTTTTCAAAAATTTTGAAAAAACGCGCCGCAAAAAAAGGTAAAATTTTTGATGAAAATCATTGAATAATTTTTTAAAGCAAATATGTATTTAAATAGATCAAAAAAATTTTGAGTCACCTTTTACTTGGTTAAGAATTTAAAATTTAGCCTATTAAAATATTTAGAAATTTTTTTATTATTTTTTATGTTTTTTGAAAAATTTCCGACTTGCGGATTCCGATTTCCGAAAAATTTTGGACCCCCGGAATTCCGATTTCCGAAAATTTTTGGGGCCTCGGAATGCCATCCCTGGTATAGGCCCAAAATCGAAAAATACCAACAAATGTAGCCCAAAGCGACAAAAAGAGGAATGGGTAGAAGGGTTTAAAATAAAACTGCAATTTTCAATTGTTTGGAAAGCAAAACATTTGCAATTATTTATATGCCAAAAATAAATGCTTCTCTCCGCGATGCCCTTTTTGTTTTGAAAATTCTAGAAAGGAAACGAATGAAATGGAACATTGGGGAAAGGAGTAAATAAACGCAAACGTAAAAGGGGGCGGGAAAATTGCGGGGGGGGGGGAGAGAGAGAGGGAGAAGGGCAGGCAAAACAGAAAGTGGAGGGAAACGGACGGGCAAATGAGAAAAATAGTTAGCTGGAGAGAGAAACGAGGGGGTGGAAAAGAGTGTGTGCTGTTTTGAGGGGAAAAGAAAAAAAGAGTACTTTAAGCTGCAGCACTTTTTCCTTCGCCACCAAATTTATCCGCCGATGCTGTGTGCCACACAACAAAAACAGTAAACAAACACAATTTAGGCATCAAACTACGGGCAAACAGCAGCACAGCACCAATAGATTTATATAGGGTTCCTCCCCGAGTCTCGGGGAGCAAAATGTCGGGGAACGGGGAGGAAATTCCCCGAAAGAATTTGTCGGGGATGGCTGGAGAAATTTAAAAAATGTCGGGGAGCAACACCTTCGTCGGGGAGGAAATTTTCATAAAAAGTCTAAAAAAACACAAAAAGAAAAAGTCTTAAAAACTCATTTAAAGATTCTTCCATCTTATTTCAAGTGCAATTTACGACTTTCGTAATTCCCCGAAACATGTCGGGGAGGAACCCTAGATTCATACATAGATTGTGATGGACACATTATTGAAATGAATTCAAATAAAAACGGCGAAACATTTCCGGGGTAGAAAATTACAATTGGGTCGGCACTTCCGTGTTTTGCTACCCCCCCCCCTCGAAAAATTTTGAAAATTCATATTTTGGGGTTTTCAAAGTCACTGATCATGAAGTGTCTTAAAACTTTTCGGGGGGGGGGGGTAGCAAAACACGGAAGTACAAACCATTGAGTTTTGAGTAAACTCAACCTCCAAATAAATAGAGAATGCAGAGAAAAACACATATCTTTTTTTCTCTAATTTTTCTCTCCTTTTGGTGTACAATCTATTTTCATTATTGGGAAAAACAACATTCACTTCTCTCTAAGAAGCTTTTTTTCCTCATAGAGATTTTCTTCAAATTTTGCTTAGCGATAGAGAAAATAATTTTCTGCAGCTGATTTTCTTAATTGCTAATACGTTTTTTATGAGTTAATTAAAAATCAAATTTGCGAACACCCATATCTTTTTTCTAGCTCATCAAATTGTTTAGCATTTGCTAAGTAAAAGCTTTTCCTCATCAGGAGCTTTCAAATGATATCAAGATTGTCCAATTTGGTTGGCAAACCCCTTCAAAAATAATTTCTGAAAATTTTAAATTTTTTGTACAAAAATAAAAATAGGTACCTATTCTTGTTGCACAACGGACTCGAACCTCCGTCCCTTGTCCCTTTACTATCTTACAAAAACCACTTCGCCACACATTTAAATCTTTTTTGGTACAGGAGCTCATTTTCCGGACGCTGTGTAAAATAGCGGAGGTCCAAGTCCGTTCAACAACATTAATATTTTTATTCATTTTATGTCCAAAAAATAATAAAAAATGGCTATCATTAAAAGATATTTAATTATTTTTTGGGCCGAAAATGCACACCTATACCTAATTCGAAAACTTATAAATAGAATCCGATAGAGGGGCCCAAAATATGGATCATGGCAAAATTTTAAGAAAATTGGCCAATACGAAAAAAAAATTTTTCAAGGGCAAAAAATTTTTTGTGTTTGTATTTGTTCTTTTGGCTTTCTGTTTTTATTTTTATTTAGTTACGAGGACTTGAACACGGGACCCCCTTTTTGTTGACCACACCGATGAAAAATCCACTTATTTACATTGGGAGCCCAAAATTGATTGTATGTGGGCCCCCGAAAATGGGTCCATAAAATATGCAATGGGAACGAATATTTCAGAAATTCTGCGCGTCCTACACTGTGTTAATTTAAAATAAAGACACCCTGTTTTTTGGGAGTTTGACCACTTCCCATGAACCGATCGAGCTGAATTTTTAACTGTACATAGCAATTCTGAAAATATTAAGATTCTAACAATAAGAAGACGAAATGACGACGGAAAAAAATTTTACGAATTTTTTTCCAAAATTGGGGTGTTAATTTAAAATAGAGACACTTTTGAAAATAAGAAAAATCTCAACAACTACCAAAAAGAAACTGATAAAACAAGCTAAATAAGAAAGAACAAATCTTTTTTCACATTTCTGTTTATTTTGCGTACAGAATATGTCTTTTGGGGAGAGTTATGTTGAATTTTCTAAGTTTTCAGGAGAAATTAAGGGCCAAAATGCTTAAATCGCCTCTAACATTTGCCCAACCGAATCAAACTAACAGCAATCAGCTCTAAGATAACGTATAGAGACCGGCGCGGGACGGGATCCCGCGCGGGATTTTGCGGGATCCCAGTCCGCAATCCCGCATTTTTTGGAAAATGCGGGATTTGCGGGATTAATCCCGCGGGATCCCGTCCCGCAAAGAATTTTGAGTTCCAATCCCGCGGCGGGATCCGCAAATTTGATTTTTTGTGCGGGATTATGCGGGATTTTATTGATTTTTTGAAAATTTTTCTAAGACAGAATGCCAAAAATTTTTAAAT
The DNA here is from genome assembly GCA_004148225.2 of Heterodera glycines. NCBI lineage: Eukaryota > Metazoa > Nematoda > Chromadorea > Rhabditida > Heteroderidae > Heterodera > Heterodera glycines. Next base: position 1,795,597 of record CP049713.1, read on the forward strand.
AAATGAAATAATAAATTTAATTAAAGTTAACGCATTTTTCATCGCAAATTTCATTCAAAATTTGTGAAATTTTCCCGGCGGCGCCTATCGGCACCGCCGGATAGGCTTTTACTTAATAATCCTGTAGAAATTGAGTCAAAAACTGCGTCATTTGGTCAATTTTAGACAAAATCTGTTAACAAATCGCATTAAATTTCATAAAATTTCTCGCAGATGTCGATAGGCACCAGGTATGGCACGAAAAGACTTCCGATTTCCGACATTTTTGGGGTCGGAATTCCGACTTCCGAAATTTTTGATGAAAAGTCGGAAATTTTTTTAATTTTTTTTTTTCAAAAAACTAGTAAGTTTTGCACAATTTCTGTTAATAAATTGAACTGAAATTTTTAAAAATTTCCCGGCGGCGCCTATCGGCACCGCTGTACCCTCCTCTAAGTTCCTAAAAAGTTTTTGAAAAAATAGCGCTGTAAAAAACGTGTAAATAGTCACTCCTTTTTCCCAAAAATGTTCTAAAATAATAAAAATGACAAAAAAAGATTTTGATAAAATAATTGAATAATTTTTTCAAGCGAATATACTAAAAACATTTGTGAAATACCTTTTACTTGGTTAAGAATTAAAAAATTTAGCCTATTAAAATATTTAGAATTTTTTTTTTATTATATTGTATATTTTTTGAAAAATTTCGGATTTCCGACGTTTTTGGGGCCGGAAATCCGATTTTCGACACTTCCGAAAATTTTTGGGGCCTCGGAATGCCATCCCTGATAAGGACCGCCGGACCCCCTGTTCCTAGTTTTTTGAAAAATTGCACCGCAAAAAAGTGGTTTTGGAAAGAAAAAAATAGTCAAATTTATGAACCGTTAATAATTTGATTTCCGATCAACTTTTTACCGTCGGATCCAATCGAAAAATCTTAGTCGACCCATCAGCCCCTTTTAATGCATCCGCCAGCCCTTAAAAATTTATTTTTCAGCATTTTTTGATTTTTGGAAATTCTTTGAATTTAATTGAAATTTTTTCGATTTTCCAAAATCCCGCAATCCCGCACGGGATCCCGCAAATTTTAAATGCGGGATTTGCGGGATTAATCCCGCGGGATCCCGTCCCGCAAAAAATTTTGAGTTCCAGTCCCGCAGCGGGATCCGCAAATTTGAAATTTCCGGTCTCTAATAACGTACAGACATCCTTTAAGCATTTTTTATTCATTTTATGCCATAAAAAGGCATTAAACACAAAATTTTTGCGGGTGAAAAAATACGAAAATCTGAGTAAATTCGAAAAAAAAATTCTAGGGGGTTGGAAAAAATTTTCCGTAGAAGATGATTATGACGAACAGAAAGAGCACCAAATTCTCTACAAAATGGCCTTTGAATGAGGTCTCTACGTCGCGTCTCCGCGAAGGCGCGTCTTGCTGAAAATATGGCATTGGACTCGTAAAGTGTGCAATAGAACCAGCGCCCAATTCGTCTTGGCCATCTCAACGCGGGCCAACTCGCAAGGTGCGGCGGACTAATTGAGGTGTGAAACATGCGTCGAGATTAGGGATGGAATCGGAATTTCGAGGCCCAGAAATGTCGGAATCCGTGCCATCCCTGGTCGAGATGGACATGTTCAATTAATCACAACGAAACAAGCCCGATCCAAAAAACAAAAATCGGCTGCTGTCCGACCTTGTTCAACTCCTCGTCGTTGCGCACAGCCAACTGCAAATGGCGTGGGTTGATCCGCGTCTTTCTGTTGTCCCGCGATGCGTTGCCGGCCAACTCGAGCACTTCCGCCGTCAGATACTCCAACACCGCTGCCAGATAGACAGGCGCGCCGACACCCACGCGCTCCGCGTAGTGACCTGTGATTTTGAAAAATGCAAATTCGAACCCAATTAAAAACTGATCACGAATCAGGGCATCCATTTCGATAAATTCCGAATCCCGGACCCGATTTCGAACAAATAGTCGAAAATTCAAATATCCAAAAAATGCACCTTTGCGCAGCAGCCGGTGGAGACGTCCGACGGGGAATTGAAGTCCAGCCCGGGATGAGCGCGATTTGTTCTTTCCGTCCTCCGTCTTCGCTTTTCCGCCCTTTCCTCGTCCGGACATTTTTGTTGGTTGGAGAGCAAAAAGCGAAACGTGCTGGCGCGTTTCTTAAAAACTGCCAATGGGTTTGAAAACAAAAAATGGGTAAAATAATTAAATTAATAGCTTGGCTCAAATTCAACCAAATTAATATTTCGTGGTATCATTCAATAGCTTTAATTGTTCTCTTTCAGAATATAATTTTCTTAAATTTTTAACTTAAGTATAAAAGAAGTTATAAAGCATTGAACAGGCTATGTTTTTTGCAATGGTAATGCATATATAATAATAAACATTTAAAATTTTAAAGTCTAAAATGAAATTTAACCAAAATTAATTTATATTTCGATAGCCCTAAGAATTCTCTATTTATATTTAAAATTTTAGAAAATTTCATTGAGTTTCAAAAAAGTTCTGAACAAAAAATGCTGACTTAAGATTTTTTGCAATTTTGTGACCATAACTTTTTTTATACTTAAGTAAAAATTTTTGAAAAATCATATTCTAATAGAGTACAATTAAGGCTATTGAATGATACCACGAAATATTAATTTGGTTGAATTTGAGCCAAGCTATTAATTTAATTATTTTACCCATTTTTTGTTTTCAAACCCATTGGCAGTTTTAAGAAACGCGCCAGCACCAAGCGAAACAGCAAAGAACTTTGAGAATGGATAAAGTAAGGGAATGGGTAAATCGGAGTGATTAAAAAATGATTTTTTCTTTCTTTTTTTGTATGGGCGTGGCTTCCCAACGCGCCAAATGCCAATTTGAATAAACACATTCGGTTTTTGGCACGGCAAAAAGTCGGGTACTTGTAAGTTTTGCACCTTACCCCCAGCCGTTGAAATTTTTTTTAAATAATTTTTCTAGGTGAAGATTTACGTTAAAAATTGACAATTAAAAATTAAACAAGACGCATAAAGGCAAAACAATATTTTGTAGAATGTCACAAATTCACCAACTTTTAATTGCTTAATTTAAAAAAAGCAGAAAATTTAAAAGAGTGTGAGATACGATAATTTATTCATTTAACACATTTAATTGTTCTCCCTAATCTATCACTAACAAATGTCCCTGGGGCGAAACGGGGCGGTCCCTTCAATTGTTATCCTCCCCCCGTCGTTCTCCTCTGATCACTTTTGGGATTTTTGGGGATGCGACTGGGAAAAGGGCCCCCCGCTACACTACGAATGTTAAGTGTTTTATATATGTGCCTTGTCGATTGGAAATGTGTTAATCTGTGACTGAGCCTTTTATGAGCTGTGTTAACTTTCTATAAATTAGGGTCATTTACGTATTTAATTTTTTGCGATCTTTTGGTGATTTTCTATGAGTTTTTTAGTCGATTTTTTGGAGTTTTGCTGTGGGCATATCAAATCAAATCGGAGTTTGAAATTGTAATTTCTTCAAAATTTTTTGACGAATATTAATGTTTAATTAATAAAATTAAATGCTTCAGAATTGATCATTTCTGCATGTTGATCAAATGATCAGTCTTTTTGAAGTTTTTTTTTGAATGCTCATTTTCAAGATTCTGAAAAAAGCAAATTTTCAAATTTTTCCACATGAGAGCCAATTTTCAAGTATGTACGTATACTTGCCATTCAAGTACAAATTCCATCACTGAATTATAGGCCAAATGTCAGTTTGAAATCGAATTTATTAATGAAAGAATGTGTATATATTAGAGCCCGGCGGGATCGGGACTCCCGCGGGATTTTACGGGAGTCCCGCTCCCGACTCCCGCTTTTTTCGGTGAACGGGATTTTTAACGGGAGCGGGATTTTTACGGGATTCCCGTTCGGGACTCCCGTCCCGGAAAATTTTGAACTCCCGATCCCGCTCCCGCTCCCGGAAATTTTTACCCAAAAACGGGAGTAAAAATGCACTGGTAAGAATTGATTTTTTTTTGGTAAAAATAATGATTTTTCATTGAAAATCTGTTAAATATATAGCCAAAATTTCAAAAAAATTTCCCGGCGGCGCCTATCGGCACCGCTGGATCCTTAAAATCCTTAATTTTCTTAAAAAACTTGCTCAATTTGCAAAAATTGGTCATTTTTGAACAGAATCTAACAATGTAATGTATTAAAATTTTCAATTTTTTTCCCGGCGGCGCCTACCGGCACCGCCGGCCTCCCTCCTCCTCCTTGGTCACCAAAAAGTTTTTTCAAGAAATACACCGCAAAAAATTTTGTAAAATTAATAAAGGGAGTCAAAAATATAAAGTTAATAAATGTTTTGTTCGAATTAATTATAAAAAATAATTTATTTAAGCAATTTGAAAAAATTTTCTGATTTTTGACTCAAAAATAAGATTTTTTTATTTCAAATTTCTCCTTTATAAATTTTTCTATATATTTTTAATTTAATAAATTGATTGCCCTTTAAATTTGTGCATTAAAAATATTTTTGTGAGTTTTTAATTAAATTTTCGAATTACTCCCGCTCCCGCCCGGGACTCCCGTTAAAAATGGACGGGATTTTAACGGGAGCGGGATTTTTACGGTAATCCCGTTCGGGACTCCCGTCCCGGAAAATTTTGAACTCCCGCTCCCGCTCCCGGAAATTTTTTTTTACCGGACTCTAGTATATATGTACATAAATTTATCTATTTATAATCCAATGTTTCTCAATTAGTGAAAAACGCAGAATTTCCGACGGAAAAACCATTTCATTTTTTCTATAAAAGGCGCTGAATGACGCCGAAATGTCCATTCTCCCAGCAGCAGTATTCTTATTTTCCAAGCACCACCATCACATCACACACAGCCGCAGCATCGTTCTGCTTCATCAGTCATTCATTCATCGGTTATCGTCCGTCACGCTACGCATCATGAGGAAGTTCGCCTACTTCAAACTGTGCCAGGCCGTGCTCACTTCCGTTTTTCTGTGGCAAATTCTCTCAACCCACCAATTCTGTGGCGAATTTGACGAGCCTACGGTGTGCTTTTTCGGCATTTTTTGATTTCTCAACCCATCTAATTAAAATTTCCCATTTTTCCCAGGCCTTCTTCAATTCCGCTGTCTCCTCCTCCTCTGCTGGCGGCCATTGCGACAAAAATTCTAAAAATTAAAAAAAAATATGTATAAATCCGCGCCCTAACCTCGACTTAATCACTAGGGCGAGAATTTTTAGGGGCAAAAAAGTCCAAAATTGGAATTTCTAGGGTCGGATAGGGGCGTTAAAACGAAGAATTTCCGAACTTTAGCTTGTTTTGAAGCTTCTAGGACGTGTTTGCAAATACATATTCGTGATTTTATTTGCATTTTTTGCCATCCTAATCCTACTGATCAGACTTGGCTAAGTCATTGATTGCTACATATTGTTTCTGCGGCATATCAAATCGGAGTTTGAAATTGTAATTTCTTTAAAAATTTTTGACCATAAAGCGGGCTTTCAAAATATAAATTAATAAAATTAAATGCTTCAGAATTGATCACTTCTGATGTTTGTTGATCAAATGATAAGTCTCAAAATCGTTTGTTCTTCAGCTTTTTCATCGTCGTCCATTTCCCCCACCACCGCCGCCGCCATTTTCGCTCTGTGCCCGTAAATGTGCCAAAATTTCGTCAGCCGAAACGCCCAACCGATCGCCCGACCAACTGCTGCTCCACCGTACGCAGCACTGTGTACAAAACGCCAAAATAAACATTTTGGGTGCCAAATTTAAAATTTATATATTTTTTAATTCTTCGAAACATAAAGAAGCTGAAATTCAGAGATTTACGCGCCCTGGGGCCTATTTCAATTCGGGTCATATCTGCGATATGACTCTATGACACGGTGTCATATCATACACAAAATTTCTATTTCAATTAAACCACCCCAAAAATCATATGCGGCGTATGATATGACGTGTCATAGTGTCATAGGCGCGTTTCAATTGTGCCATGGTATCATATCGCCGATATGATATCATATCTGCGACGCCGTCATACGCGGCATACGACTTTTCCTATGATTAATCATATGCGCGTTTCAATTAACTCCCTTTTCTACTACGTATATGCCGTTATAAAAAACGATAAGAGCGCCCAGCTCCTCTCGAATTGAGTCCTTTTGGCAGAATTAATACCTTTTTGTCTGTACTTTTGTGCTCATTTTTGGTTGTTAGTCGATAAATATTAGCAACAATTTACGCACATGTACTGTTAAATTAAGCGAATCCAATTGTATACAAAAGCGATTGCGAAGAAATGATCAATTACATATCTATGGCATATTTTTTCGACAATAAACAATTTGCAGTGATAAGCCGGTGAATTATAAAAAAGATAAGAGCGCCCAGCTCCTCTCGAATTGAGTCCTTTTGGCAGAATTAATACATTTTTGTCTGTACTTTTGTGCTCATTTTTGGTTGTTAGTCGATAAATATTAGCAACAATTTACGCACATGTATTGTTAAATTAAGCGAATCCAATTGTATACAAAAGCGATTGCGAAGAAATGATCAATTACATATCTATGGCATATTTTTTCGACAATAAACAATTTGCAGTGATAAGCCGGTGAATTATAAAAAACGATAAGAGCGCCCAGCTCCTCTCGAATTGAGTCCTTTTGGCAGAATTAATACCTTTTTGTCTGTACTTTTGTGCTCATTTTTGGTTGTTAGTCGATAAATATTAGCAACAATTTACGCACATGTACTGTTAAATTAAGCGAATCCAATTGTATACAAAAGCGATTGCGAAGAAATGATCAATTACATATCTATGGCATATTTTTTCGACAATAAACAATTTGCAGTGATAAGCCGGTGAATTATAAAAAGCGATAAGAGCGCCCAGCTCTTCTCGAATTGAGTCCTTTTGGCAGAATTAATACATTTTTGTCTGTACTTTTGTGCTCATTTTAGGTTGTTAGTGGATAAATATTAACAACAATTTACGCACATGTATTGTTAAATTAAGCGAATCCAATTGTATACAAAAGCGATTGCGAAGAAATGATCAATTACTATCTATGGCATATTTTTTCGACAATAAACAATTTGCAGTGATAAGCCGGTGAATTATAAAAAACGATAAGAGCGCCCAGCTCCTCTCGAATTGAGTCCTTTTGGCAGAATTAATACCTTTTTGTCTGTACTTTTGTGCTCATTTTTGGTTGTTAGTCGATAAATATTAGCAACAATTTACGCACATGTATTGTTAAATTAAGCGAATCCAATTGTATACAAAAGCGATTGCGAAGAAATGATCAATTACATATCTATGGCATATTTTTTCGACAATAAACAATTTGCAGTGATAAGCCGGTGAATTATAAAAAACGATAAGAGCGCCCAGCTCCTCTCGAATTGAGTCCTTTTGGCAGAATTAATACCTTTTTGTCTGTACTTTTGTGCTCATTTTTGGTTGTTAGTCGATAAATATTAGCAACAATTTACGCACATGTACTGTTAAATTAAGCGAATCCAATTGTATACAAAAGCGATTGCGAAGAAATGATCAATTACATATCTATGGCATATTTTTTCGACAATAAACAATTTGCAGTGATAAGCCGGTGAATTATAAAAAGCGATAAGAGCGCCCAGCTCTTCTCGAATTGAGTCCTTTTGGCAGAATTAATACATTTTTGTCTGTACTTTTGTGCTCATTTTTGGTTGTTAGTCGATAAATATTAGCAACAATTTACGCACATGTACTGTTAAATTAAGCGAATCCAATTGTATACAAAAGCGATTGCGAAGAAATGATCAATTACATATCTATGGCATATTTTTTCGACAATAAACAATTTGCAGTGATAAGCCGGTGAATTATAAAAAACGATAAGAGCGCCCAGCTCCTCTCGAATTGAGTCCTTTTGGCAGAATTAATACCTTTTTGTCTGTACTTTTGTGCTCATTTTTGGTTGTTAGTCGATAAATATTAGCAACAATTTACGCACATGTACTGTTAAATTAAGCGAATCCAATTGTATACAAAAGCGATTGCGAAGAAATGATCAATTACATATCTATGGCATATTTTTTCGACAATAAACAATTTGCAGTGATAAGCCGGTGAATTATAAAAAGCGATAAGAGCGCCCAGCTCTTCTCGAATTGAGTCCTTTTGGCAGAATTAATACATTTTTGTCTGTACTTTTGTGCTCATTTTTGGTTGTTAGTCGATAAATATTAGCAACAATTTACGCACATGTATTGTTAAATTAAGCGAATCCAATTGTATACAAAAGCGATTGCGAAGAAATGATCAATTATATATCTATGGCATATTTTTTCGACAATAAACAATTTGCAGTGATAAGCCGGTGAATTATAAAAAACGATAAGAGCGCCCAGCTCCTCTCGAATTGAGTCCTTTTGGCAGAATTAATACCTTTTTGTCTGTACTTTTGTGCTCATTTTTGGTTGTTAGTCGATAAATATTAGCAACAATTTACGCACATGTATTGTTAAATTAAGCGAATCCAATTGTATACAAAAGCGATTGCGAAGAAATGATCAATTACATATCTATGGCATATTTTTTCGACAATAAACAATTTGCAGTGATAAGCCGGTGAATTATTAAAAACGATAAGAGCGCCCAGCTCCTCTCGAATTGAGTCCTTTTGGCAGAATTAATACATTTTTGTCTGTACTTTTGTGCTCATTTTTGGTTGTTAGTCGATAAATATTAGCAACAATTTACGCACATGTACTGTTAAATTAAGCGAATCCAATTGTATACAAAAGCGATTGCGAAGAAATGATCAATTACATATCTATGGCATATTTTTTCGACAATAAACAATTTGCAGTGATAAGCCGGTGAATTATAAAAAGCGATAAGAGCGCCCAGCTCTTCTCGAATTGAGTCCTTTTGGCAGAATTAATACATTTTTGTCTGTACTTTTGTGCTCATTTTTGGTTGTTAGTCGATAAATATTAGCAACAATTTACGCACATGTACTGTTAAATTAAGCGAATCCAATTGTATACAAAAGCGATTGCGAAGAAATGATCAATTACATATCTATGGCATATTTTTTCGACAATAAACAATTTGCAGTGATAAGCCGGTGAATTATAAAAAACGATAAGAGCGCCCAGCTCCTCTCGAATTGAGTCCTTTTGGCAGAATTAATACATTTTTGTCTGTACTTTTGTGCTCATTTTTGGTTGTTAGTCGATAAATATTAGCAACAATTTACGCACATGTACTGTTAAATTAAGCGAATCCAATTGTATACAAAAGCGATTGCGAAGAAATGATCAATTACATATCTATGGCATATTTTTTCGACAATAAACAATTTGCAGTGATAAGCCGGTGAATTATAAAAACGATAAGAGCGCCCAGCTCCTCTCGAATTGAGTCCTTTTGGCAGAATTAATACATTTTTGTCTGTACTTTTGTGCTCATTTTTGGTTGTTAGTCGATAAATATTAGCAACAATTTACGCACATGTACTGTTAAATTAAGCGAATCCAATTGTATACAAAAGCGATTGCGAAGAAATGATCAATTACATATCTATGGCATATTTTTTCGACAATAAACAATTTGCAGTGATAAGCCGGTGAATTATAAAAAACGATAAGAGCGCCAGCTCCTCTCGAATTGAGTCCTTTTGGCAGAATTAATACCTTTTGTCTGTACTTTTGTGCTCATTTTTGGTTGTTAGTCGATAAATATTAGCAACAATTTACGCACATGTACTGTTAAATTAAGCGAATCCAATTGTATACAAAAGCGATTGCGAAGAAATGATCAATTACATATCTATGGCATATTTTTTCGACAATAAACAATTTGCAGTGATAAGCCGGTGAATTATAAAAACGATAAGAGCGCCCAGCTCCTCTCGAATTGAGTCCTTTTGGCAGAATTAATACTTTTTGTCTGTACTTTTGTGCTCATTTTTGGTTGTTAGTCGATAAATATTAGCAACAATTTACGCACATGTACTGTTAAATTAAGCGAATCCAATTGTATACAAAAGCGATTGCGAAGAAATGATCATTACATATCTATGGCATATTTTTTCGACAATAAACAATTTGCAGTGATAAGCCGGTGAATTATAAAAAACGATAAGAGCGCCCAGCTCCTCTCGAATTGAGTCCTTTTGGCAGAATTAATACATTTTTGTCTGTACTTTTGTGCTCATTTTTGGTTGTTAGTCGATAAATATTAGCAACAATTTACGCACATGTACTGTTAAATTAAGCGAATCCAATTGTATACAAAAGCGATTGCGAAGAAATGATCAATTACATATCTATGGCATATTTTTTCGACAATAAACAATTTGCAGTGATAAGCCGGTGAATTATAAAAAACGATAAGAGCGCCCAGCTCCTCTCGAATTGAGTCCTTTTGGCAGAATTAATACATTTTTGTCTGTACTTTTGTGCTCATTTTTGGTTGTTAGTCGATAAATATTAGCAACAATTTACGCACATGTACTGTTAAATTAAGCGAATCCAATTGTATACAAAAGCGATTGCGAAGAAATGATCAATTACATATCTATGGCATATTTTTTCGACAATAAACAATTTGCAGTGATAAGCCGGTGAATTATAAAAAACGATAAGAGCGCCCAGCTCCTCTCGAATTGAGTCCTTTTGGCAGAATTAATACATTTTTGTCTGTACTTTTGTGCTCATTTTTGGTTGTTAGTCGATAAATATTAGCAACAATTTACGCACATGTACTGTTAAATTAAGCGAATCCAATTGTATACAAAAGCGATTGCGAAGAAATGATCAATTACATATCTATGGCATATTTTTTCGACAATAAACAATTTGCAGTGATAAGCCGGTGAATTATAAAAACGATAAGAGCGCCCAGCTCCTCTCGAATTGAGTCCTTTTGGCAGAATTAATACATTTTTGTCTGTACTTTTGTGCTCATTTTTGGTTGTTAGTCGATAAATATTAGCAACAATTTACGCACATGTACTGTTAAATTAAGCGAATCCAATTGTATACAAAAGCGATTGCGAAGAAATGATCAATTACATATCTATGGCATATTTTTTCGACAATAAACAATTTGCAGTGATAAGCCGGTGAATTATAAAAAACGATAAGAGCGCCCAGCTCCTCTCGAATTGAGTCCTTTTGGCAGAATTAATACATTTTTGTCTGTACTTTTGTGCTCATTTTTGGTTGTTAGTCGATAAATATTAGCAACAATTTACGCACATGTACTGTTAAATTAAGCGAATCCAATTGTATACAAAAGCGATTGCGAAGAAATGATCAATTACATATCTATGGCATATTTTTTCGACAATAAACAATTTGCAGTGATAAGCCGGTGAATTATAAAAAACGATAAGAGCGCCCAGCTCCTCTCGAATTGAGTCCTTTTGGCAGAATTAATACATTTTTGTCTGTACTTTTGTGCTCATTTTTGGTTGTTAGTCGATAAATATTAGCAACAATTTACGCACATGTACTGTTAAATTAAGCGAATCCAATTGTATACAAAAGCGATTGCGAAGAAATGATCAATTACATATCTATGGCATATTTTTTCGACAATAACAATAAACAATTTGCAGTGATAAGCCGGTGAATTATAAAAAACGATAAGAGCGCCCAGCTCCTCTCGAATTGAGTCCTTTTGGCAGAATTAATACATTTTTGTCTGTACTTTTGTGCTCATTTTTGGTTGTTAGTCGATAAATATTAGCAACAATTTACGCACATGTACTGTTAAATTAAGCGAATCCAATTGTATACAAAAGCGATTGCGAAGAAATGATCAATTACATATCTATGGCATATTTTTTCGACAATAAACAATTTGCAGTGATAAGCCGGTGAATTATAAAAAACGATAAGAGCGCCCAGCTCCTCTCGAATTGAGTCCTTTTGGCAGAATTAATACATTTTTGTCTGTACTTTTGTGCTCATTTTTGGTTGTTAGTCGATAAATATTAGCAACAATTTACGCACATGTACTGTTAAATTAAGCGAATCCAATTGTATACAAAAGCGATTGCGAAGAAATGATCAATTACATATCTATGGCATATTTTTTCGACAATAAACAATTTGCAGTGATAAGCCGGTGAATTATAAAAACGATAAGAGCGCCCAGCTCCTCTCGAATTGAGTCCTTTTGGCAGAATTAATACATTTTTGTCTGTACTTTTGTGCTCATTTTTGGTTGTTAGTCGATAAATATTAGCAACAATTTACGCACATGTACTGTTAAATTAAGCGAATCCAATTGTATACAAAAGCGATTGCGAAGAAATGATCAATTACATATCTATGGCATATTTTTTCGACAATAAACAATTTGCAGTGATAAGCCGGTGAATTATAAAAACGATAAGAGCGCCCAGCTCCTCTCGAATTGAGTCCTTTTGGCAGAATTAATACATTTTTGTCTGTACTTTTGTGCTCATTTTTGGTTGTTAGTCGATAAATATTAGCAACAATTTACGCACATGTACTGTTAAATTAAGCGAATCCAATTGTATACAAAAGCGATTGCGAAGAAATGATCAATTACATATCTATGGCATATTTTTTCGACAATAAACAATTTGCAGTGATAAGCCGGTGAATTATAAAAAACGATAAGAGCGCCCAGCTCCTCTCGAATTGAGTCCTTTTGGCAGAATTAATACATTTTTGTCTGTACTTTTGTGCTCATTTTTGGTTGTTAGTCGATAAATATTAGCAACAATTTACGCACATGTACTGTTAAATTAAGCGAATCCAATTGTATACAAAAGCGATTGCGAAGAAATGATCAATTACATATCTATGGCATATTTTTTCGACAATAAACAATTTGCAGTGATAAGCCGGTGAATTATAAAAAACGATAAGAGCGCCCAGCTCCTCTCGAATTGAGTCC
>CP049713.1:1809452-1867731 GCA_004148225.2 Heterodera glycines
GCCAAAATTGGACTACGGCAAAATGAAAGTGTGCCAAAATTGGACTCGACCAAATCAAAGTGCCAAAATTGGAGGAGGACAAAATAAAAAGGCCGATGAAAATTGGGCCGAAATTTTGGCCTTTTATACCACAAAATGCTTGATTTTGGAGAATTCTTAAAAATCATAAATTTTATGGGCACCATTTAAAAAGTGAAAAATGAGAACCATTTTTGGCATAACCATCAAAACTCTGAAAATTTTCTCCCATGAGCCACGAGGCGAAAATTTTTATTTCCACGAATTTTCCGCCTGAAAATTGTGATTTTTCTTCCAAAAAGGCATAGGTAATTTGGTTATTATTATTTTTTGATTTCTTTCGGAATTCTGCATTTTGTTGCTTTTTAAAAATTTATTTTGCCTTTTCTAACGGTTCTCGTAGTCCATCTAATTTTCAATTTTAAACCTACAGTAACCATATATGTTTAAATCATTCCATATGACCATTTGGTCAGCACAAGTACACAGTTAAAACAACTTGGTTACAGTAATCTATACAGAAGTGATCGATTCTGACGCATCAATTTTATTAATTTAAAGGACAAAATGAAAGTGCCAAAATTGGAACAGGACCGAATAAAAATTCCAAAATTGGAAGAGGACAAAATGAAAATGCCAAGATTGGACTACGACAAAATGAAAATGCCAAGATTGGACTACGACAAAATGAAAATGCCAAGATTGGACTACGACAAAATGAAAATGCCAAGATTGGACTACGACAAAATGAAAATGCCAAGATTGGACTACGACAAAATCAAAGTGCCAAAATTGGAACAGGACCGAATAAAAATTCCAAAATTGGACGAGGATTAAAGGAAAAGCCAAAATTGGACTACGGCAAAATGAAAGTGTGCCAAAATTGGACTCGACAAAATCAAAGTGCCAAAATTGGACTACGGCAAAATGAAAGTTTGCCAAAATTGGACTCGACAAAATCAAAGTGCCAAAATTGGACTACGACAGAACAAAAATGATAAAATTGGAGGAGGACAAAATGAAAATGCCAAAATTGGACTATGACAGAATAAAAATGCCAAAATTGGACGAGGATTAAAGGAAAAGCCAAAATTGGACTACGGCAAAATGAAAGTGTGCCAAAATTGGACTACGGCAAAATGAAAGTGTGCCAAAATTGGACTCGACAAAATCAAAGTGCCAAAATTGGACTACGACAGAACAAAAATGCCAAAATTGGACTACGACAGAACAAAAATGCCAAAATTGGACTACGGCAAAATGAAAGTGTGCCAAAATTGGACTCGACAAAATGAAAGTGTGCCAAAATTGGACTCGACAAAATCAAAGTGCCAAAATTGGACTACGACAGAACAAAAATGCCAAAATTGGACTACGACAGAACAAAAATGATAAAATTGGAGGAGGACAAAATGAAAATGCCAAGATTGGACTACGACAAAATCAAAGTGCCAAAATTGGAACAGGACCGAATAAAAATTCCAAAATTGGACGAGGATTAAAGGAAAAGCCAAAATTGGACTACGGCAAAATGAAAGTGTGCCAAAATTGGACTCGACCAAATCAAAGTGCCAAAATTGGAGGAGGACAAAATAAAAAGGCCGATGAAAATTGGGCCGAAATTTTGGCCTTTTATACCACAAAATGCTTGATTTTGGAGAATTCTTAAAAATCATAAATTTTATGGGCACCATTTAAAAAGTGAAAAATGAGAACCATTTTTGGCATAACCATCAAAACTCTGAAAATTTTCTCCCATGAGCCACGAGGCGAAAATTTTTATTTCCACGAATTTTCCGCCTGAAAATTGTGATTTTTCTTCCAAAAAGGCATAGGTAATTTGGTTATTATTATTTTTTGATTTCTTTCGGAATTCTGCATTTTGTTGCTTTTTAAAAATTTATTTTGCCTTTTCTAACGGTCTCGTAGTCCATCTAATTTTCAATTTTAAACCTACAGTAACCATATATGTTTAAATCATTCCATATGACCATTTGGTCAGCACAAGTACACAGATTTTGGCTTTTCCTTTAATCCTCGTCCAATTTTGGCATTTTCATTTTGTCGAGTCCAATTTTATCATTTTTGTTCTGTCGTAGTCCAATTTTGGCACTTTGATTTTGTCGAGTCCAATTTTGGCACACTTTCATTTTGCCGTAGTCCAATTTTGGCATTTTTGTTCTGTCGTAGTCCAATTTTGGCATTTTTGTTCTGTCGTAGTCCAATTTTGGCACTTTGATTTTGTCGAGTCCAATTTTGGCACACTTTCATTTTGCCGTAGTCCAATTTTGGCACACTTTCATTTTGCCGTAGTCCAATTTTGGCTTTTCCTTTAATCCTCGTCCAATTTTGGCATTTTTATTCTGTCATAGTCCAATTTTGGCATTTTCATTTTGTCCTCCTCCAATTTTATCATTTTTGTTCTGTCGTAGTCCAATTTTGGCACTTTGATTTTGTCGAGTCCAATTTTGGCAAACTTTCATTTTGCCGTAGTCCAATTTTGGCACTTTGATTTTGTCGAGTCCAATTTTGGCACACTTTCATTTTGCCGTAGTCCAATTTTGGCTTTTCCTTTAATCCTCGTCCAATTTTGGAATTTTTATTCGGTCCTGTTCCAATTTTGGCACTTTGATTTTGTCGTAGTCCAATCTTGGCATTTTCATTTTGTCGTAGTCCAATCTTGGCATTTTCATTTTGTCGTAGTCCAATCTTGGCATTTTCATTTTGTCGTAGTCCAATCTTGGCATTTTCATTTTGTCGTAGTCCAATCTTGGCATTTTCATTTTGTCCTCTTCCAATTTTGGAATTTTTATTCGGTCCTGTTCCAATTTTGGCACTTTCATTTTGTCCTTTAAATTAATAAAATTGATGCGTCAGAATCGATCACTTCTGTATAGATTACTGTAACCAAGTTTGTTTTAACTGTGTACTTGTGCTGACCAAATGGTCATATGGAATGATTTAAACATATATGGTTACTGTAGGTTTAAAATTGAAAATTAGATGGACTACGAGAACCGTTAGAAAAGGCAAAATAAATTTTTAAAAAGCAACAAAATGCAGAATTCCGAAAGAAATCAAAAAATAATAATAACCAAATTACCTATGCCTTTTTGGAAGAAAAATCACAATTTTCAGGCGGAAAATTCGTGGAAATAAAAAATTTAAAATCTCTCTGACAAACATTTGGGTTGAGGGTACTGTATTTGCTTATGGTACATACGTCATTTTCAATGATGCCACGGCGCATTGGTTGCCATGCCATGTGCCGGCGGGCGAGCAGTGATTTTGGATGGTAGTTGTAGTCAACAGTGAAGAAGGCAGGTGGCCATGGTTCGGCTGCCGTCGCGCTGGTGGCGTACTGTACTAGGCCCAGCAGTTCGTACTGTAGTGGTCCATTCGTGCCTGGAGGGCATCAATTTGCTGTTGCTGATCAATGCCAACAAATCGCCCGATGTTGCTGGCGGCGGAGGCAATTCGCCGCCGAGTGCCCCTGCGGGTGCAAATTGCGATGGTTGCCTAAACGGTGTGCAGCCGTCCCCGCGGCGTAACGAACGGTGCCGATAGTGGCCGCTGTTGGGTCTGCAATTTAGTGGATTTGATTGTCCGGGAGCATTTAAAATTTTTATTGCCCTTCAGAACTACTCCTGTGCGGGGAACATGAAACGGCCGGCGGCACATGGCGCTGCTTTAATCCCCGTCGTTTGGCGGCGCCGCCGGCAGACAGGCGGCCGAGGATGAGGACGAGGCATGATGCTGCTGATCAGCAGCTCAACAGCAGCAGAGATGATGGCATTTTCGTTAACCATTGTTACGAATGGCACATGAAAAACGAGGGAGAGATAGTCAATCGGTAAAGATCAATCGAGACTCTCGAGTCTGGAGAAAAGTCAGAATGAAATAACGGATACCGATTTTTCCGAGAAAAGGTATCAGTTTAAAATAACGGGTCGGATTTCGGGTTGGCTAATGCCAAAAATAATCTAAATTTTCGAGATGTCGAAGTCCATGATTTTTGGCAAAAAAGGGCCGAGAGTAGGACTAGGCTTCTCCCAGAAAACAATAATAGTAAATCTCAAAAATATTTTTTAATTATTTTCCAATTCGAAACATTAAATATTAATAAAAAATAATTAATTCCATTCCAAATACTTTATTTACATGGTCATAAGATCCCCCAAAAAGCCGGCGTTTTGGCATGAATTTACATTGACAAAGGAAATGGAGATATTGTAAATCCTTTTTGATTTCGTCTCTTTTCTTTAAAAATTAGTGATGAGCAAAAATTCAGGAAAAATAACCATTCTCGAGCTAATTAGGCATATGAATTAATGTCAAAAAATGGAAAGATTAATTCTCGAAGACTAATTAAATAATTGAGCAACAATTCAACGGAATTGGCCAAAATGTTTAGTTTTCTTATTCGTCTATCACTTTTAATGGCCAACACCGAAAAAAACTTACAAAAATTTATTTTTCGGTTTGAGTGTGATCATTGACGTGGGCCATTCACATTTTTTTTCTCTGTTTGCCGATGGAATCGTGGAAAAATGATTTTGTTTCGAATCACTTGTCGCCGCCCTTTGTGCCCATTCCGTCGTAAATTTTTGTGCCCTCCCCCCAAGAATTTGATTTTGGTAATTTAGTCATCATTATTATCATTATCATAACGTTTAACACCTCCTCCCCCTCCACTCCTTATCAGTGGGAAGGGGGGTGGGGGGGGGGGGTGAGGCCGCAAAACTAAGAAAAAAGAAAAATGTTCGTTTTGCAATTCTGTATTAAAAAATATTTTGAAATTCTTGTTGATATTTAATTTTTCAAAAGCAAAAATGCTTAAAATCTGCTATTTTGTGCCCTCTTCTAAAAAATTATATGATATTTTAATATGAATTTTTTGTTGAATTTGGCCCAAAAAATGTAAAGCAATTAATGTTTACTGCCTTTTTAAATGCCAATGCCATTGCTTTAAAATTTTGCCATTTTTGAGACTGTTTTTTGTTTTATTTATTCATTTGTCAAAGTTCTACAAGAAATTCTACATATAATAATTAATAAAATTGTCAAAAAAACGGAACATAGAGACAAAATTGTCAAAGGATGATCATAATCATTAATCAATCAGTCGGTCAGTGTGTTTGTTGTACTCACATAAAATGTTGGGGACAATTAAGCAAAATCATTTGATGCGGATGCTCGGAACGCAGGGGTGCGATCTGAACATTTTCAAAACCAAGGATAAATTGGATGACAAATCAGGACTTTTTCATTTTGTCGGATTTGGATCCTCCTAATTGGGACAGATCAGGACAGATCGCACGCCTGCTTTAACACGGGTAGGCACCAGGACAATCAATGTCAACCGTCATTATAAACAAAGACTATTAAAAGGGATGATGCGAACAGCGTTTTGATTTACATCTATATGTGACAAAATATAACGGGGATGGGAGGCGGCGAGGGTTAGCCGACTTTTGCGCCGCAGACATTTGCGCCGCGCCATTTGCGCCGCGACATTTGCGCCGCTCAGCAATAAAGACTCTTGCGCCGCGGACATTTGCGCCGTGCCATTTGCGCCGCGACACTTGCGCCGCTTAATAAAAACGACATTTGCGCCGCGACATTTGCGCCGCAAAAGCGAAAAATGTAAATTACGCCGCTTATTTAAAAAATTTATGTGATTGATCCAACAATTTCTAATTTAACATATTTTGACAAGCATTACTAATTCCATTCTTCGAAGCCTTTCATGCCAAGACGGTACTGGAGTGCATGTATGTGACTTATCAAATCTTCGTCATTTTTGTTTTCTTTGGCATCATATGCGACAACAAGTCTCCTTATTGCCTGATCGTTTTCCAGGTATTTTTTGAGCCGTGGACGGTCAGAAAATCCGCGAGTGTGATCAATTTCATACACGGTCTCAGTCTGTTGACTTGGTATTCTTCTTCATTTTTCATCTCTTTGATGAACCTATTTATGTCAAAATTTTTAATAAATTGAGCCCCAACTAGGCGTGTGCGAAAACCAAAAAATAATAATTTTCGAAAATGAAACGAAAATTAAAATTTTAAAACTCGAAAATGAAAACGAAGCGAAAATTTTTTGACAGACGAAAACGAAACTCATAAAGTGACGAAGAAAGGGGACGACACGAAAATGACATGAAATTTCGCACACCCCTGACAATAGAATTTTTTAAGAATGGAAACTTTTTCGAAAATGTCGATTACTTTGAAAAAGCTGGGTGAGGGGCGGTAAACTTTTTCGGAAACTGCTGTGCCACCTGAGATTTTTTACATTAAATCATTAAATTTATTTTAAATTAATATTTTTATTTGCCCCTTGATGCCATTATTTGTGCGTTGTTCTTCAAGCAACACAGAATTATGTTGGTTCCACCGATCTGGACGAAACAATGGAAATCGCTGTTCACCATTCACGATCCGAAATAAATAAGTGCTTAAAATTATTGATTTTAAAATTAATATTAATTAATATACTTTTTAAAATAATTGTAAATCGGTTCCGCTTCCGGTGGGGCAATCTCATTAAAAACATTAAAAGCCGGTATCATTTCTTCTTCGAGTAAAAAAGCAAGACTCGGTAAAGCTCGGATTGCTTTTCTAAAGACTTCATTTTGTCCGTAAATGTTTGCCAAGCCATCTTTTTGAATTTTACTTTATAACTTTCTTCAAAATCCATTAAAAAGGATAACGGTATTGAATTGTCCAAATGGTTGCGTAAAACAGTGAAAGCCCGTCCATACGTGTTGGAATTACGATTTTCCATTAAAATATATGCTGACGGTACAGAAACATGCCCAATCAGCACATTTACAGTATACAACTGTAAGAAATTAGCCGGACAAGCTTAAATATTTTAATAGATAAAAATTTAAGATCATTTAAACCTTTAAATGTCCCATCACCAGACCAATTTTTGTATTTTTTTAACCTTGATAATCCATTGTCTATAGAAAAAATAAAAAATTTAGCTAATTCCGGTTCAGTAATGCGCGAATCAAATAGTAAAAATCTGTTGCCATTTTTGTCCAACGTAAATTCCCCCTTTAAAAAAATTAATTTTAAATCTTAATGAATACTCAGAGGGCTGGCAGTTTCGGCAAAAAATTTTCGAAAATAGGCTACTAAAAGGCTAAAAATTCCATAAAAATACAAGAAAAATGAACCAGAATGGCAATAACTAAAAAACGGACGGAAAGGCAGCAAATTTCCTGTCGCTCTAAAATGTCAGCCCCCTACTCTCGAATGTACTTCAAGGATTATATTTTCTATTCAACTTCGATCAACCCCTGCAGCGCCCGGGATTACTCTTTGGCGCTGAATTGTTTTTTGAATCGAACTGTACTTCGGCATCCTTAAAAGAGCTGAATCGTCCAAATTTTCCCGCGTTTCTCCGATTATTTCGCGAGGAGCAAAATTTGTGTTTTTGGCAGTCTCCTTTGCCTGCTCAATTCGCTGTCGAACCTTTTTTTAATTTCTATTACTTTTTTTTTATAACTTTTTATACAATTGCCGAATCCGCATTTGGAAGATGATTGTGTTGGGTCTTCTCAACAAGCTCAGTGGATCCCAAAGCAGAATGTGCGCGACCAGGACAACTTTTTTTAACACAGCCCCATACCTTTTAATTAGCAAAAAATGCAAAATTACAGTATATAGGCGGTGGCCGCGCGTATTAAGGACCGTTCGCCGGAAGAGATTCGTGAAATGCTCCACCTCAACGACAAGGAGGACAAACCATTGACGGAGGAGGAAAAGAAGGCGATTCGTGAGAAGAATGTCTGGTGCCACTACTAATTGTGATGCGATTGGCCATGCGATTCCTTCGCTTTACCATTTATGCCTCAACAAACATTTCACCGACGGATGCCCTCCCCCGCCAATTGTTTTCTTCAGTCCGTTAATTGTTTCTCTTGCCCCACAAATTGGTTCTAGTCGGTTTTACGCGTCCCATCACATTTTACGAGTCCCAACAACACTTTACGCGTCCCATCACATTTTACGCGTCCCAACAACACTTTACGCGTCCCATGACATTTTGTGTCCATGGCAGGGATGGCATTCCGAGGCCCCAAAAATTTTCGGAATTCCGTGCCATCCCTGGTCTCATGGTATTATAGTTGTCCTAATAACTAAGAGAAAAACTATTTTTTTTGTCAGGTATTCAGTAAAGTTTTTAACTATAAATTTCGTTGTTAAACCTAAGGTTATCATGACAACTTATACACAGGCAACTCGAACAATGGCTTATGGTTATACTAGGCCTAAGCTTAGGCTTTTGTAAACTTTTTTCTTATATTAGTTGAATTTCTGTTGACATCATTAAGTGTGCTTAGATTTGCTTTTGCACATTTCGATGATCAAAGTATACAAACAAGAACAATTTGATTATTCGGAAGGTATAAAGTTTCCGATTGACGGTTCGAAAAACATTTTTTGACGCGTAAAATGTGATGGGACTCGTAAAGTGTTGTTGGGACGCGTAAAATGTGATGGGACGCGTAAAACCGACTGCTTTCTGTTTGCCTTATTGTCCTATTGCGTGTCCAATTGTTGTTAGCATTGTTTTTGAAAAAAATCTATAGGTTAAAGCCTTTCGTGAAGCTATGTAAACTTTGAAAAACACCAAAGGAATTTCGGCTCTACTGCATTTTACGCGTCCAATCGACTTTTACGCGTCCAACCACAGTTTGCGCGTCCAATCGACTTTTACGCGTCCAATCACAGTTTGCGCGTCCAATCGACTTTTACGCGTCCAATCACAGTTTGCGCGTCCAATCGACTTTTACGCGTCCAATCACAGTTTGCGCGTCCAATCGACGTTTACGCGTCCAATCGACTTTTACGCGTCCAATCGACTTTTACGCGTCCAATCAAAATTTTCCTAAATCGAACATCCTTTTGACAAAGGTACCAACCATTGCAAAAAATAATTTAAATATTAAAAACGTAACACCAAGAGAAATAAAAAATTACTAATTAATTTTTAATAAAATTTAAATCCGTCATTGATCACTTATTATCAAAGTATCGATAGGTATATACGCATTCAATCAATTGTTATAAAATTTAATAATAGAGAGACTAATTTGTGCGTGCTTATTTTGGTTTCGATAACCTCTGATATCAAAATTTTTTGTGATTTTTATTAACAATTTGGCCACACAAAAATTAATTAGTAATTTTTTATTTCTCTTGGTGTTACGTTTTTAATATTTAAATTATTTTTTGCAATGGTTGGTACCTTATGTCAAAAGGATGTTCGATTTAGGAAATTTTTGATTGGACGCGTAAACTTTTGATTGGACGCGTAAACTGTGATTGGACGCGTAAACTTTTGATTGGACGCGCAAACTGTGATTGGACGCGTAAAAGTCGATTGGACGCGTAAAATGCAGTAGAGCCGGAATTTCCCCCTACCCAAATTTAGGCTTTTACTGATTTAATGCCATACGTTAGCCAATGCTTTTGGCAATAGTCGGATTTGGTTTTACGCGTCCCATGACGTTTAATGTGTACGTGTACTGGTATTTCAGCTCGGATTTTCAAACTTTTTTAACGTACACAAATTTTCAAGCGCCGCCTGATTGATTCAAAAAAGCGTTAAATTTTGGTTAGGTAGTTTTGAAAAACTTAACGAATTGCTTCACTCAAAATTTTACACAGTGCGCCTATCAGTACCTCCTCCTCAATGTTTCCAGTCTTTTTGAAAAGAGATACAAAAAACTGAACTTTATTTCACCAGAAAATTTGAAGCAACACAGATTTTCGAACTTTCTGCTAAACCTAACAGCGTTTAAGCAAAGGCTAACAAAACAAACAACAGAAGACGTCAAATTTATTGTTGATAGAGAAATTGAATAGCATATCCGTCCATTTGAATGGTTGTGGCCCTAAAGAGGGCCGTTTGGGATAGTTTTGTTTGATGCTTCTCTCCTCTCCTCCGTTCTTTCCGTCCCGCTCAACCGCCAAATCCGTACAACGTGCGTCCTTGGCGTTTCAACGCATAGACAACGTCCATGGCGGTGACAGTCTTCCTCTTCGCGTGCTCGCAATAGGTCACCTGAGGCAAATAAATGATTTTAATTGGTCCGCAAAATTTTACGTTTTAAGTCTTAAAATTCGAAAAACGTATCCCATGGTTGGAAGACATGAAAAACCCAATTACCGCGTCACGGATCACATTCTCCAAGAACACCTTCAGCACTGAGCGAGTCTCCTCGTAGATCAGGCCGGAGATGCGCTTGACGCCTCCACGACGGGCCAAACGGCGGATGGCCGGCTTGGTGATGCCTTGGATGTTGTCACGGAGCACCTGAAAAATGGGAAATTCGAAACAATTGAATGATTGGTATATTTATTTTTGCATTTTTTGCGAAAATTCAACCACTTTTAACGTTTTGTTGAAAAAGAATTTCCAAAATTTTAGAGGAATTTTATTGTTAAAAAAATGAACTCACTTTACGATGGCGCTTCGCGCCTCCCTTTCCAAGTCCTTTTCCTCCCTTTCCGCGTCCGGACATTTTTGCTGATTGGGGATGAGTGAAGCGAATTCAAATGAGCAAAAGAAGAAGAGTGAGGAAGAGAATGACCGTGGGCGCTATTTATGCTAAGAAAAATGGCGGCTAAATTGTTGAGGCGCGCGGAGACTCCTTTCGTGCCAAAAAAAAAATCCATTTAAAATTGGACGCCGTTTTACTCTCTCACTCACACTCTCTCACGTCCATTTTTCTCTGCTCCCACCGGGGATTTGCATTGTCTGTCAATGGGATGGGCGTTCCCTCCACTTTAGCGACATAAAAGGGGCTCACTGTGCCCCATTCCCCACTTTCATTAGAAAGCAAACGAATCGATTCACCAGCTCTCTTCAACAAAACCTTCGCCTCTCCACATTTCGACGACAAAATGCCTCCAAAACCATCCGGCAAAGGAGCGAAGAAGGCGGTTAAGTCGACCAAGGCGGTGCGCACGGGAGACAAAAAGCGGAGAAAGGCCCGCAAGGAGTCTTACTCGGTAGGTTTTTTTCTGAATTTTTTAGGGTTTTCTGTTTTAGTTTTCCAATGGCTTAACAAAATGAAATTATAAATTTAACCCGGCTTTCCAGGTGTACATCTACCGTGTGCTCAAGCAGGTCCACCCGGACACCGGCATTTCCTCCAAAGCGATGTCCATCATGAACTCGTAAGGCCCAATTTGGCGTTTTTCCGTCCCAAGATTCTCAATTTTCCCATTTTTAAGGTTTGTCAATGACGTGTTCGAGCGCATTGCGGCGGAAGCCTCGCGATTGGCCCATTACAACAAGCGGTCCACCATCTCATCGCGCGAAATTCAGACGGCTGTCCGACTGATTCTGCCCGGCGAGTTGGCCAAGCATGCCGTGTCCGAGGGGACCAAGGCGGTGACGAAGTACACCTCGTCAAAATGAGCAGGAGATGATGAAAGCGGTGGTGATCGGACGGAAAAAACTATCCCAAACGGCCCTCTTTAGGGCCACAATCACTCAAATGGACGCGAATGACACTTTTTTTCCTGTTTTGTATTTGAACGCAAATAAATTGGCTTTACGCTTCAGTAAATTTGGGAATTTTGGCTAATTAATGTGTGTTAAATGGTTATAAATTACTTTGCTTTTGGATTCACTACCCGAATTTTTTAAGAAGCCTTTAAGTGCATTTTTTGCTAATATCTTCGCCATTTATTTCAATGGAATAGAAAAAACGCTTTATTGTTGAAAATAATTTAAAATGTCCAAAGGAGGAGACCCATATTAATGGATCGATCGGTCCGTCGTCTCCATTTGTCCCCCTCTATTTCTTCTCCACTTGCGGCTGATGTTCCACGGCCGCCTTCTTTTTCATCTCAATTGGGATGGTTCGTCCGCCTTCGCCAGCCGTTTTCATTCCGCAGATGCACAAGCGACCGCCGTCCAGCTCGCACTTGATGCTCTCCTTTTGGATGCCCTCCGGGATGAGCACACGGCGCGAGAACTGACGGTGGACCGATTCGCCTGAGGTGGAGGGGGCAATGAATCATCGAAAAACAGCATTATGACTAGACATTTATTGCATTTAAATCAATCATAAATTCGGAATATGCTCGACCCGAAAAAAAATATTTTTGCGTTTCGAAAAATCCATTCAAAGGTATTTTGGGACGTAAAAAATCAAGGGTTTGCAAAAATATGGCCATAAATGGCAGAAATACGGACATAAATTTTCCAAATCGAAAGAAGTTTCGATATTTCTCTGATTCGCTAAATGTAAGCCAAAATTGGCTAAATATGGTTCCGAAAATCATTTTAAATGAATCCATCCATTAACACTCAAGCCCTGACATTTGTCTCACCAAAATCCAAAACCCCGATAAAATTACTCGAACAATGGCAAAACTCACTGTCGTTCTGCTCGCGATGTTCCCCATTGACGATGATTTCATTACCAATCACCTCCACGTTGATCTCCTCGGGGCGGAAGCCGCTGACATCGACCTGAAAATTTTAAGGAAAAAATTGAAAATTAGCCATGGAATTCGGTAAATTTCTGTGCCCACTCACTTTGTAAGTGAGTTCGCCCTTGTCCGTGACGTTCAGCTGAGCGGCGTGGTCACGAAGCTAAAACACAAATGAAAAACGAATTTGAAATTTTGGCAAATTGTCGAATAAGCCCCTACCATGGGCTGCATCCCGTCAAAGAAGTGGTCGAGTTCGCGCTCCAACTGGCGGAAGGGCGAAAGGACGTTGCCAACGGTGGTCATAGGCCACAACGAACGGCGATAGAACGGGTCGTAGGAGAATGGAGAAAGCATTTTGACGAAAAGAGAATTGGTTGGAAGATTTGAATTTTAAAATGAACGCTAAAAATTTTAATTAATTTAACTTCAGCAGAGGGAAAACACCATGTGTGTTATGTAAAGAATTCGGGGTACTTTTCGGTTAAGCGGTCATACATACCGTAAATCCGCTATTTGAATGCCCCTCTCTGGTAGAATGCCCCCTCCAATTAAATGCCCTTTTTTGGAAGGGTTGAAAAATACAATGCCCCTCTCTGGTAGAATGCCCCTCTCCAATAAAATGCCCCCCTCCAGGAGGGATCGAGTATCTTTTCCAAAAAAATAGTAGAAATATGAAATAAATACAGTTCTATAGAGCAAAAAATTGTAAAAATTAAAAAATTTGTAAAACGTAAAATAATACTCATATTCATGCTCTGCACTATAAAACCGGTTAGAAAAATGGGTTTCACCCCTTTTTGACTCGCAAAAAAAATTTCCGAGATTATTGAAAAAGTATATTCTTATGAAAGTTTACAATAAGCCGAGAAGAGCCCTATTTTCATTTGTAATTCAGAACATGAAATTTTGAAAAATTTTTATGGTTTATATTAGGGTTAAGCCCCGACCCAATTCTGGAAATTACAAATGTCTTCTTGTTATCTCCAAATTAGATGAGATTTTCTTTAAAAGAATTTTCATATTTTTGCTTTCGCAAAATTTTTTTTCATTTTTCGACTTTTTATAAAAATTTGCTCCATTACGAGGATTTGACAACCCGACATTTTTAAATTTCTACACTGCCATCCCCGACAAATTTTGATGTATAGAAAGAACAAATTAAAATAAAACTGCAATTTTCAATTGTTTGGAAAGCAAAACATTTGCAATTATTTATATGCCAAAAATAAATGCTTCTCTCCGCGATGCCCTTTTTGTTTTGAAAATTCTAGAAAGGAAACGAATGAAATGGAACATTGGTGAAAGGAGTAAATAAACGCAAACGTAAAAGGGGGCGGGGAAATTGCGGGGGGGGGGGGAGAGAGAGAGGGAGAAGGGCAGGCAAAACAGAAAGTGGAGGGAAACGGACGGGCAAATGAGAAAAATAGTTAGCTGGAGAGAGAAACGAGGGGGTGGAAAAGAGTGTGTGCTGTTTTGAGGGGAAAAGAAAAAAAAGAGTACTTTAAGCTGCAGCACTTTTCCCTTCGCCACCAAATTTATCCGCCGATGCTGTGTGCCACACAACAAAAACAGTAAACAAACACAATTTAGCCATCAAAGTACGGGCAAACAGCAGCACAGCACCAATAGATTTATATAGGGTTCCTCCCCGAGCCTCGGGGAGCAAAATGTCGGGGAACGGGGAGGAAATTCCCCGAAAGAATTTGTCGGGGATGGCTGGAGAAATTTAAAAAATGTCGGGGAGCAACACCTTCGTCGGGGAGAAAATTTTCATAAAGTCTAAAAAAACACAAAAAGAAAAAGTCCAGAACAAAAAAGTCTTAAAAACTCATTTAAAGATTCTTCCATCTTATTTCAAGTGCAATTTACGACTTTCGTAATTCCCCGAAACATGTCGGGGAGGAACCCTAGATTTATACATAGATTGTGATGGACACATTATTGAAATGAATTCAAATAAAAACGGCAAAACATTTCCGGGGTAGAAAATTACAATTGGGTCGGCACGCACTTCCGTGTTTTGTTACTCCCCCCCCCTCGAAAAATTTTAAAAATTCATATTTTGGGGTTTTCAAAGTCACTGATCATGAAGTGTCTTCAAACTTTTCGGGGGGGGGGGGGGGGTAGCAAAACACGGAAGTACAAACCATTGAGTTTTGAGTAAACTCAACCTCCAAATAAATAGAGAATGCAGAGAAAAACACATATCTTTTTTTCTCTAATTTTTCTCTCCTTTTGGTGTACAATCTATTTTCATTATTGGGAAAAACAACATTCACTTCTCTCTAAGAAGCTTTTTTTTCCTCATAGAGATTTTCTTCAAATTTTGCTTAGCGATAGAGAAAATAATTTTCTGCAGCTGATTTTCTTAATTGTTAATACGTTTTTTATGAGTTAATTAAAAATCAAATTTTTGCGAACACCCATATCTTTTTTCTAGCTCATCAAATTGTTTAGCATTTGCTAAGTAAAAGCTTTTCCTCATCAGGAGCTTTCAAATGATATCAAGATTGTCCAATTTGGTTGGCAAAACCCTTCAAAAATAATTTCTGAAAATTTTAAATTTTTTGTACAAAAATAAAAATACGTATTCTTGTTGCACAACGGAATCGAACCTCCGTCCCTTGTCCCTTTACTATCTTACAAAAACCACTTCGCCACACATTTAAATCTTTTTTGCTACTTGCAAAGAGCACTATTTTGAAAATTTTTTCAACTTTTTTTTGGTCAAAATTTTTTTTTGTTTAAAAAGTCCTGAAACCAAATACCCGGGGGTTTTAAAGGTCATTGATTACGAATATGACAATTATTTGGGCCTATTAAGCAAATTTGGCGCTAGTTATAAAGTGATAAATTTTGTATTTTATCAAAAACCATAGGGGGGACCCTTTTGTTTTGTAAATTTTTTTTTGGATAAAAATCGTGAATATACATTTTATTCACCATAATTGTGCTGTTAATACTTAATATCCATCATTATGTGTAAAAAAACAAAAAAAAATTTTGACCAAAAAAAAGTTGAAAAAATTTTCAAAATAGTGCTCTTTGCAAGTAGCGCCATATTGCATACATAAATTCAATTAGAATATGGAATAAAAATTTATGTCATTAAAATACAAAAAAACGCATTAGTCAAATTCAATAAAGGTTGAGTCATTGTGGCCCTAAAAAGGACACCGTTTGGGATGGTTTTTCTTTCGTCTGTTGGCCCTCGTCCATCTCCGCTCATTCACTGACTTCGCTGTGCTGCGACTTTTTGGGCAGAAGAACCGGGTTGATGTTCGGCAACACACCGCCCTCCGAGATGGTGACGCCCGAGAGAAGCTGAAAATCACAGATTTCAAAAATAGTGAACCGCCCAAGGCTTCTATTACACAGTTTATGTGTCCAATGGCTTTTTTTTAGAAATCAATCAATTAAATTAATAATCATTTTTTTTGTACCAAATCCTATATTTTTGTGGTAAATATCGGTTTAAAGTCACAAGACTCAAATTTAAGCAATTTTGATTTTGGGACCTCAAACCATATGGCCCAAAAAAACAGGATCGATAATTGTATTGAATTCATAAAATGGCATTGGACTCGTAAAGTGTGCAATAGAACCAGCGCCCAATTCGTCTTGGCCATCTCAACGCGGGCCAACTCGCAAGGTGCGGCGGACTAATTGAGGTGTGAAACATGCGTCGAGATTAGGGATGGAATCGGAATTTCGAGGCCCAGAAATGTCGGAATCCGTGCCATCCCTGGTCGAGATGGACATGTTCAATTAATCACAACGAAACAAGCCCGATCCAAAAAACAAAAATCGGCTGCTGTCCGACCTTGTTCAACTCCTCATCGTTGCGCACAGCCAACTGCAAATGGCGTGGGTTGATCCGCGTCTTTCTGTTGTCTCGCGACGCGTTGCCGGCCAACTCGAGCACTTCCGCCGTCAGATACTCCAACACCGCTGCCAGATAGACAGGCGCGCCGACACCCACGCGCTCCGCGTAGTGACCTGTGATTTTGAAAAATGCAAATTCGAACCCAATTAAAAACTGATCACGAATCAGGGCATCCATTTCGATAAATTCCGAAGCCCGGACCCGATTTCGAACAAATAGTCGAAAATTCAAATATCCAAAAAATGCACCTTTGCGCAGCAGCCGGTGGAGACGTCCGACGGGGAATTGAAGTCCAGCCCGGGATGAGCGCGATTTGTTCTTTCCGTCCTCCGTCTTCGCTTTTCCGCCCTTTCCTCGTCCGGACATTTTTGTTGGTTGGAGAGCAAAAAGCGAAACAGCAAAGAACTTTGAGAATGGATAAAGTAAGGGAATGGGTAAATCGGAGTGATTAAAAGGATTTTTTCTTTCTTTTTTTGTATGGGCGTGGCTTCCCAACGCGCCAAATGCCAATTTGAATAAACACATTCGGTTTTTGGCACGGCAAAGAGTCGGGTACTTGTAAGTTTTGCACCTTTCCCCCAGCCGTTGAAATTTTTTTTTAAATAATTTTTCTAGGTGAAGATTTACGTTAAAAATTGACAATTAAAAATTAAACAAGACGCATAAAGGCAAAACAATATTTTGTAGAATGTCACAAATTCACCAACACTTTTAATTGCTTAATTTAAAAAAAGGCATAAGAAAATTTAAAAGAGTGTTTTATATATGTGCCTTGTCGATTGGAAATGTGTTAATCTGTGACTGAGCCTTTTATGAGCTGTGTTAACTTTCTATAAATTAGGGTCATTTACGTATTTAATTTTTTGCGATCTTTTGGTGATTTTCTATGAGTTTTTTAGTCGATTTTTTGGAGTTTTGCTGTGGGCATATCAAATCAAATCGGAGTTTGAAATTGTAATTTCTTTAAAATTTTTTGACGAATATTAATGTTTAAATTAATAAAATTAAATGCTTCAGAATTGATCATTTCTGCATGTTGATCAAATGATCAGTCTTTTTGAAGTTTTTTTGAATGCTCATTTTCAAGATTCTGAAAAAAGCAAATTTTCAAATTTTTTCACATGAGAGCCAATTTTCAAGTATGTACGTACTTGCCATTCAAGTACAAATTCCATCACTGAATTATAGGCCAAATGTCAGTTTGAAATCGAATTTATTAATGAAAGAATGTGTATATATGTACATAAATTTATCTATTTATAATCCAATGTTTCTCAATTATTGAAAAACGCAGAATTTCCGGTGCGGAAAAACCATTTCATTTTTTCTATAAAAGGAGCTAAAAATGGAGAATGTCCCCATTCTCCCAGCAGCAGCAGTATTCTTATTTTCCAAGCACCACCATCACATCACACACAGCCGCAGCATCGTTCTGCTTCATCATTCATTCATTCATCGGTTATCGTCCGTCACGCGACGCATCATGAGGAAGTTCGCCTACTTCAAACTGTGCCAGGCCGTGCTCACTTCCGTTTTTCTGTGGCAAATTCTCTCAACCCACCAATTCTGTGGCGAATTTGACGAGCCTACGGTGTGCTTTTTCGGCATTTTTTGATTTCTCAACCCATCTAATTAAAATTTCCCATTTTTCCCAGGCCTTCTTCAATTCCGCTGTCTCCTCCTCCTCTGCTGGCGGCCATTGCGACCAACAGTTCACGCTCATCGGAATGGACTCCACCACTGGCGAATACGGTGCCGTGCCGGACAAGCAGAAGTGGCACATGCAACTGATGGCGAGCAGCGGCGCCGGCAGCGGACAAGGCCAACCAATTGATGAACAACAACAGCAACAGAAGAATCAGATGGAGGAATTTTCGTCAAAATTGCCGACTGTTGGACGTCACTGCATTCCGATTGCGGTCAATGATCACACTCAATTCATATGAATGGCATTTCCTAATCGGGCATTTTTTTTTTTGCAGTTTTCTCTCGTCAACCCCTGGCTTCACGACAACAAAAGTCATCTGCAGAAGGTCGTTGATCTGTTTGCCATCCAACTGCTGTGCGGCGTGCTGTCTCTTTTTGTCATTGCCATTCACGTGTTGGACCAACCGCGCTCTTGGGGATACGAGGTGCGTTTCAAAAGCAGCATTTTGATCACCCATTTTTTCGGGGATCGCTGATCACGAATCTGACGTCTATTTCGACCAATTTCGAATCCCGGACTCGAACAAAAAATCGTAAATTCGCTTTTCAGTGACTGGTGAACAGAAAATACGTTTCAAAAATGCAGATCAATGGACAAAAAACCAGCAGATTTTGAATTTCGAGGCGAACAACGGCCTTCGAATGGCTTTGAATCGATTTTGGGCAATAAATGTGCATTTTGATGTAAAAAAATGAATTTTCAATTTTTTCTTCGAGTTCGGGCTTCGAAATTGGTCGAAATGGATGCCGTATTTGTGATCAGCGACCCCGAAAACATATATTTTTTGAAATTAGCAACATTTTGATCGCCCATTTCATCATAATTGCAGAGCATCGACTACGAACGGACCATGTTTTGTGCTGTGCTCTGGAGCTGTCCGGCCCTGGTTTCATCCGTTTTGCTGCTCCACTGGACGTCCTATTGGCATTGCACCAATTTCCGCGCAGATTCCACCAATGTGCCGCTGATCACCTTGGTGGGTTGTTGATTTGTTGAAATTCATACAATTTTTTAAATTCCATTTTTTTTCTATTTAGATTCTTAGCATTGTGCTGATGTGTTCGTCGCTTGCCGAAATTTGTTTCAACAGTTCTCTGGTGGCAAAAAGAAGTCGTCGTGGTGCCAATGCCGCCTCAACCGCCATTCAGCAGCAGAACGAAGTGACCACGGAACACGCTAATGCCGCTGCTCAGCAGAAGAATGGAAGTGCCGGTGCCGCCGTCAACGTGCCGACCGTCAATGCCACTGCTCATTGCCAGCAGAAGAATGGAAGTGCCATCGTCAACGTGCCGCCCGTCAATGCCGTTGCTCATTGCCAGCAGAAGAATGGAAGTGCCATCGTCAACGTGCCGCCCGTCAATGCCGTTGCTCATTGCCAGCAGAAGAATGGAAGTGCCGTCGCCGCCGTGCCGACCCACAATGCCGTTGCTCAGCAGAAGAATGGAAGTGCCGTCATGCGAACTTGAGAGGAGATACGATGAAATGACGATGATAATATCACCAATGTGTGAAATCATATGTGTATAATTTTCTAAACTGCTCTGCGTGTCATTGTATATTCTATCGTATATACCATCATATATATGTATTTGTTTGTGTGTATACTGTACTTGTATAAACTTGAAAGTCAGCAACGATTCTATTGTTTTTAAGAATTTTCTGTTTTTTATTTCGCGAAAAACTCAAAAATATTTATCAAAAATTCTAAAAATTTAAAAAAATATATATAAATCCGCGCCCTAATCTCGACTTAATCACTAGGGCGAGAATTTTTAGGGGCAAAAAAGTCCAAAATTAGAATTTCTAGAGTCGGATAGGGGCGTTAAAACGAAGAATTTCCGAACTTTAGCTTGTTTTGAAGCTTCTAGGACGTGTTTCCTAGAGTTCGACCTGGACCTGGATCCAGGCCTGGATTTTTCCTGGATCCAGGTCCAGGTCATTTTTCGGCAACCTGGATTTTTCCTGGACCTGGATTTTTGTCCAGGAAATCAAGGTCCAGGTCAAATGTGAAAAAAAATCCAGGTCCAGGTCCAGGCAAAACAGGAAAAAACCTGGATTTTCCTGGACAAAATTTTAGAATTTATTTTTTCAAGTGACCGATGTTTTTTCAAGTTTTCAAAAACTGATTAAATAAATTTAAAAACACATTATTATTATTTATTAGATATTTTTAGATGCTTCTACGCAAATAATTAATTTTTTCAAACATTTTTTTGATTTTTAAAATAAATTTCAAAAAATCCAGGTCCAGGCCTGGATCCAGGTCTCGAGGAGCCTGGATTTTTCCTGGACCTGGATTTTTGTCCAGGAAATCCAGGTCCAGGTCCAACATGGAATCCAGGTCCAGGTCCAGGCATTTTTCAAAATGTCGATCTCTAGTGTTTCCAAATACATATTCGAGATTTTATTTGCATTTTTTGCCATCCTAATCCTACTGATCAGACTTGGCTAAGTCATTCATTGATTGCTACATATTGTTTCTGCGGCATATCAAATCGGAGTTTGAAATTGTAATTTCTTTAAAATTTTTTGACCATAACTCGGGCTTTCAAAATATAAATTAATAAAATTAAATGCGTCAGAATTGATCACTTCTGATGTTTGTTGATCAAATGATAAGTCTCAAAATCGTTTGTTCTTCAGCTTTTTCATCGTCGTCCATTTCCCCCACCACCGCCGCCCCCATTTTCGCTCTGTGCCCGTAAATGTGCCAAAATTTCGTCAGCCGAAACGCCCAACCGATCGCCAGCCTTAAGCACTTCGACCAACTGCTGCTCCACCGTACGTAGCACTGTGTACAAAACGCCAAAATAAACATTTTGGGTGCCAAATTTAAAATTTATATATTTTTTAATTCTTCAAAACATAAAGAAGCTGAAATTCAGAGATTTACGCGCCCTGGGGCCTATTTCAATTCGAGTCATATCTGCGATATGACTCTATGACACGGTGTCATATCATACACAAAATTTCTATTTCAATTAAACCACCCCAAAAATCATATGCGGCGTATGATATGACGTGTCATAGTGTCATAGGCGCGTTTCAATTGTGCCATGGTATCATATCGCCGATATGATATCATATCGCCGATATATATCATATCTGCGACGCCGTCATACGCGGCATACGACTTTTCCTATGATTAATCATATGCGCGTTTCAATTAACTCCCTTTTCTACGTATATGCCGTCACATATGACACCCCTTCCCTTGTGCAAATCATATGCGGGTGTATCCGCTCCGAGGCGGAGACATGCCCAATCGTATGAAGGATAAAAGTTCATAAAAAACTTTAAACTTGATCGAAAATTTTCATTAAAAACATTTTCTAGAATGAAACCTCTATTATCGAATGATAAATAAATTAAATTATTTTCCCCAGTTTATAAATTTAAAGCGTAAATCGAAAATGCTTAAATAATTTTATTTATTTTTTGGCACTTCAAAATTAAAATTTTTTTATAAATGGGATTTAGCTATGCTAATTTTTTTTTACAAAGTTGTGATGTTTTCTAAGTATAAGTAAGTTTTTGCGTTTTCGATTAACTTTTTCAATCTTGTTTTTAAGTACAAAATCACTATTTCAGAACACGCCCTTAAATTATAAAGGTTTCATTTATTGAAGAAGTAATTCATTTCTCAACAAAAACTTGGCCAGAAATTTAGAATTTGTACCTAAATTTTCCTTTTCCTATAGACCCAAAAGTAAAAAATAATTAAGTGCAGATGTTAAGCTATTTTTCGACTTTTTAATGCCTATTTAGACTTTTATTTTTATATCATAAAAACATAATTGGTATTTGCCCTTAATTTCTTTACCTAAAAAACATTTAAAAGTAAAAATTTTTTACGGAATTAAAAGTTAAAGTTCTTCATTTTATTATTTTTTTGTAAGTTCCGCATACGATATGATCTTATGGCAAGTCCGTTCATAATTGAAACATGCATATGATATATGACACGTCATATCTGGGATATGATCTGAATTGAACTAGGCCCCTGGAAACTTTAAATTTTAAAGAGATTTAAAAAAGTTAGAAGATTTTAATTTTTTTTGGAAAATTTCTATTTGAAAATTTTTTAAAAATTTTTTGAGGGGGGTGGACGGGGCGCGAACGAGCTGCTGCTCCCCAAAAAACGTTCGGGTCGGGATTCAGAACGTAAAATGCCGAATTCCGGGATTCATGCA
This sequence comes from Heterodera glycines, assembly GCA_004148225.2. NCBI lineage: Eukaryota > Metazoa > Nematoda > Chromadorea > Rhabditida > Heteroderidae > Heterodera > Heterodera glycines. The sequence goes on from CP049713.1 coordinate 1,831,734, forward strand.
GGGCAACCCTGCCTGTGTTTGTTGTCCCTGTTTCCTTCACTTACCCTGCTCCTTTTGTGCTCCTCCACCGTCTCCCCCTCCCCTACCGTACATGCCGGTGATACCGTATTCCGTCTGTTGTTGACGCTTCATTGGCTGCCAACTGATATGCCTTGGGGACACGCTGCCGTGCTGTTGTTCCTTAACCGTTTTAACAAAATTTAATTTCTTTAAAAATGGGTTACGGTAATGCATTACAGTAATAAAATTGTCTTTACTGTGTACCTATGCTGACCAAATGGCCATAAGTGGAATGATTTAAACATATATAGTTACTGTAGCTTTAAAAATGAAAAGTTAGATGAAATTTCGTTTAAAAATAAAAAATTCAAATCTCTCTGACAAAAATTTGGGCTGAGGGTACTGTACTTGCATATGGTACATACGTCATTTTCAATGATGCCACGGCGCATCGGTTGCCATGCCATATGCCGGCGGGCGAGCAGTGATTTCGGGTGGTTGTTGTAGTCAACGGTGAAGAAGGCAGGTGGCCATGGTTCGGCACCCGCCGCCGCGCTGGTGGCGTACTGTACTTGGCCCAGCAGTTCGTACTGTAGCTGGTCCAGCCGTGCCCGGAGGGCATCAATTTGCTGCTGTTGCTGCTGCTGATCAATGCCAACAAATCGCCCCGCTGTTGCTGGTGATAATTCGCCGCCGGCTGCCCCTGCGGGTGCAGCAAATGGCGATGGTTGCCGAAACGGTGTGCCGCCGCCGCCCCGCGCGGCGTAACGAACTGTGCCGACAGTGGCCGCCGTTGGGCCTGAAACTTGCTTGATACGGAGGCATAAAAATATATGGTATAAACCAGGGACGAGACAGGGCACCAAACAATAGGGATTTATGACGAGAAAAAAGTCGGAGTGGCCAAGATTTTGGGGTCGGGATTTAGGACGAGAAAAAAGTCGGGATTCGGGTCAGAGTGGCCAAGGTTATCGGGCGGGATTTAGGACGAGAAAAAAGTCGGGATTCGGGTCGGAGTGGCCAAGATTTTGGGGTCGGGATTTAGGACGAGAAAAAAGTCGGGATTCGGGTCGGAGTGGCCAAGGTTATCGGGCGGGATTTAGGACGAGAAAAAAGTCGGGATTCGGGTCAGAGTGGCCAAGGTTATTGGGCGGGATTTAGGACGAGAAAAAAGTCGGGATTCGGGTCAGAGTGGCCAAGGTTATTGGACGGGATTTAGGACGAGAAAAAAGTCGGGATTCGGGTCGGAGTGGCCAAGGTTATCGGGCGGGATTTAGGACGAGAAAAAAGTCGGGATTCGGGTCGGAGTGGCCAAGATTTTGGGTCGGGATTTGGGACAAACCAATGGGCGCTGTTGGCGGTGCCGTAGGGGGAGATAAAGCGGCCACCAACAGCACACCGAGTCCAAGCAGTCCAACGACAATACCGACGGCACACCGATTGCCGAACATTGCATGGCCACAGACGGGCGCTGAACATGAAGCAGCAGCCGGCTGCACATGGCGCTGCTTTAACTCTCCGTCGTTTGGCAGCGCCGGTGGCAGACAAGCGGCCGACGAGGAGGACGAGGCATGGTGCTGCTGATCAGCAGCACCAACAGCAGCAGCAGAGATGATGGCATTTTCGTTAATCATTGTTACGAATGGCACATGAAACAGAAAGAGGAGGGACAGTCAAATCTGTACGGATCAGTCGAGACTCTCACCATTCAGGAGAAAAGTCGGGATAAAATAATGGGTATCGAATTTCCGGGAAATGTATACCGATATGAAATGACAGGGAGTGAGAAATTAGGATTGTTAATATAAAATAATTTCACTACTTTTTACATGGCGCTATAAGATCCCCAAAATCCGGAGATCTTAGGACGAATTTAAATACATTGACAATGGAAATGGATATTATAAATCCTTTTTTATTTCGTCTCATTTCTTAGAGATGACCAAAATTCTCGAAAAATCATTCCTAAGCCTATTATTATGAGAAAGAATCATTCTCGAAGCAATTCCACGGAATTGGCCAAATGTTTTATTTTTCTTTTCGTCTGTCCCTTTTAATGGCCAACACCGAAAAAAAAACAAAACAAAAAAATTTCAAAAATTTCAAAAATTTATTTTTCGGGTTGAGTGTGATCATTGACGTGGGCCATTCACATTTTTTTTCTCTGTTTGCCGATGGAATCGTGGAAAAATGATTTTGTTTCGAATCACTTGTCGCCGCCCTTTGTGCCCATTCCGTCGTAAATTTTTGTGCCCTCCCCCCAAGAATTTGATTTTGGTAATTTAGTCATCATTATTATCATTATCATAATGCTTAACACCTCCTCCCGCTCCACTCCTTATCAGTGGGAGAGAGAAGGGGTGAGGCCGCAAAACTAACAAAAAAGAAAAATGTTCGTTTTGCAATTTGTTTTAGAAAATATTTTGAAATTTTTGTTGAAGTTTATGCTTAAAATCTTTTTGTTGAATTTGGCCCAAAAAGTAAAGCATTAAATGTTTACTGCCTTTTTATGCCAATGTTTTTCAATTTTGCCATTTCTGAGACTGTTTTTTGTTTTGTTTATTCATTTGTCAAAGTTCTACAAGAAACTCTACATATAATAATTAATGAAATTGTCAAAAAAACGGAACATAGAGACAAAATGTCAAAGGATGATCATCATTAATCAATCAGTCAGTCAGTGTGTTTGTTGTACTCACATAAAATGTTGGGGACAATTAAGCAAAATCATTTGATGCGGATGCTTGGAACGCAGGGGTGCGATCTGAACATTTTCAAAACCAAGGATAAATTGGATGACAAATCAGGACTTTTTCATTTTGTCGGATTTGGATCCTCCAAATTGGGACAGATCGCACGCCTGCTTTAACATGGGCTTGACACCAGGACAATCAATGTCAGCCGTCCTTATAAATAAGGACTAGTAACTATTAATGGGATGGGTGAGCAGCGTTTTCTTACACCTATGTTTTTTCAAAGGATAAAGGTGATTGGAGGCGACATACGAAAAGAAAACGAAGGAATCGGCATGCCGACCCGCAAAAAATTGTCGGGATAATTAGGGATTTCGAGAAACGGCACATGCCAACCGACCCAACCCATTTGTAAAGAAACACGAATGCCAAAAGTGATTCCTTGCTCTCCCCCATCCCTGCTGCATTTGTCTTCTACTAATTAGGCAATTAATTAACAAATGGTGGAAATATCACAATGCGAACGATGGGAATTGCTGGTGCTGATACTACTCTCATTTTTGGTGGCGTTGTTCTTTCTGCCACCACTTCGCTTTTGCTCATTATCATCATCATCATTAGCCCTAATGAGGATGATGGCGGTGCCTTTGTTGTTGCCGCCTCCTCCTCCTCCGCTGCCGGTGGTGGCGGCGGATATGTTAGCGGCGGACGAAGCGACGGCCAGCGCGGCGTTGGCGGCGCCGCTGCTGCCGATCAGTGTCCGCGTCAGCTCGCGCTTCTGAGCCGCAAAGCACGCGTCGCACAGGAAATTGTTGGACGGTTGCGCCACGCGTTGACAGTGCGCGTTCAGGCAGGTCAACAGCACGGAGGCGGTGCTGAACGAACGGCTCAGCCGATTCTTGGGCAACGGGGGCAACGCGGAGTGGGGCATCTGCACAAAAATAAAACAGCAATAAACACATTTGTGGGGTGTACCAGTATTTAACCACATTAAAATAACCAATTTTGAAAATAATCATTGAATTTTGAATTTAAAAAAATGAAATGGTTTTTGTTAACATTTATAGCCTCTACCTAATACTAAAATTATTTAATTTTGTCAAGAAAATTTTTATTAATCTTGTATTTTTTTTAATTTCGAAAATTCACCATTTTGGCGCGCTCAAAACGCTCCTTCGCCTTGGCGATGTACAGCGTGAGCATGGAGTCAATGTACTGGTGGGCGTAGTTGTGCAACAGCACGGTCAACACCACGTGGTTGTCCTGCAACAGTTCAGCAGCAGTGAACGGAGTCGTCGAGTGGGAGCGATGGTGGCTGTTTTGAGCGGGGGGGGGGGCAAATAAAATTTTAAGATTTATACGGTATAACCGTATAAGCTTGGTGAACTACGGTTTCAGCCGCCCCGCCCTCCGAGAACTTAAAAAATTTACAAAAAAATTCTTGAAAATTTTTTAGCAATTTTTGTTTAAAAAACAGTAATTCCGGGGCACCGGTCTCTCCCGCCCCCCTACAGTACCCAATTTTGCAGATTAAATGTGCCTACGCCGTCACACTTCCCCTTACAGTACCCCTTTTTGTTGCTGTTGCCACTGTTGGTCCCATTCTGTTGATATTGGTGGTGATGGTTGTTGCTGTTGCTGCCGCAGTTGTTGCTGTACTGCTGCTGGTGCTGCTCCGGCTTGGCCGCCGTTGTCGCCCATCCGTCAACCTTATAAAAAAACAAACATTTGTTGCATTCAAGTACAATTGTGATCCCAAATCTGACGTCATTTCAAAGCATAACAAAGAATTCTTTTATTCTTTTGAAAATAAAACCAACAATTTTCCCGTGGGTTTATCAGGATTACCCGATATTTGCGCCTAATTGTGAGCCTAATGCCATCTGTAAATTCTGGATATAAAAACATAAATTTGAAACCGATTTTTGAAATAGGCGCAAATGTTTGGACATGCACGGTTTGTCCAACAATTTTCCCAAAAATCAGTCTCTTTGAAAATTCGTAATTTTTGTGCCACAAAAATGGGATGGAATTTGTCACCCCCCCCCCCCCCGATTTGCCTACTTCGTCCCGCATCATCATCCGTTGTTGTTGGTTGTGTTGCTGTTGCGTTTCCTCCTCCATCGCTGTGGGCAGTGAGCAGCGCGGCTGGTGGTACTGCTGCTGCTGCTGCGTGTGCCGTCGCGAGGAAAGCAGCGACAATTTGCGACCCAACCGCCGAAAGTGTTGCCGAATCTCCTTCAGAATACTGCTCGAGGCGGACGAACCGCTACTGCTGCTGCCCGCACGTGCTGCCGCCGCGGCACAATCCGACACCGACGACGACGGCACACCGCCGGCGGCCAATGTGAGCAATTCTATGGAGTTGGAAAAGGGAGATTAAATTTTCAAAAACTGCTAATTGTAAGGCGATTACTTTGCGGATTTTCATAATTTAAATTTTTTAGAGTAATGGTACAGGTTAGTAACGAGAAAAACTAATAATTCTGGAGGAGAGATCTGAGGGCCTTGTTTTTTCTCGAATTCCGATTCTTGAAAAAGGAAAAATAGCATTTGGTTCAGTATTTTAGTTCCAAAAACAACAACCAATTTGAGTTTTTTGGCTCAAATTTAATTTAAAATTGGAGAGCAAATTTTTGTTTGTTGAAAATTTAGCGGATTTATTGATTTGTAAAATAAAAATAAAATTTCTTAAAATTTTTTCGGTAGTTAATTCATAATTTTACTTTTTTTGAGAAAATTTTAATCGGTAAGGGTAACTTTCGCTGACTTACTTAAAAATCAAAATCTTTACTAAAAGTTTATTCACAATGTTATTATCCAAAAAAATTGCTTTCCATTTTAACTTGTTTTTTTTCGAAATTTCCGTCTATTTTTTTGAATTTTGGAAATTAAATGGTTGCTCACTGTTCGGCACTGGAGGCAACATGTAGGAGGAGCACGCGACGGCATCCGGCCCACAGCCGCCATTGCTCCTCAGCGTGCCGTCCTCAAAGTTGGCACGGCCGCCGTTCGTCGCCGCCAGCAATGGCATTGGCACCGTTTTGCGCACTGAGCCCCGGCGCAAGTCCAACCGCACAATGTCCATGTAGCGACTGATCAGCTCCAGCCGACGGTCGTCCGATTGGATGGCCTCAATTTTGTGAGCAATGCGAAAGTCGTCGTTGTCGCGCCACCTGCACAAATTTTAGGGGGAAATGCAACAAATATTTTGAACATTTAATAACAAGAATTAACGACATTAAGAAAAAAATTTTCCGAATTTAAATGTTTTTTTGGGTTACATGAAAAATTGTCCCTTAAAAACATCAAATTTTAATTTTTGGATTAATGGGATGTGCAGCAATAAATGCCATTTACATTCGAACAATAAGACAATTTTGGAGCATTAAAATATGGCACGGGTTTTCCGTTTCATCAAAAAACATCGAAATCCGCTCACACCACTAATTCGAATAACAAAGGTTGGTACTTGCTGTTTTGTAATAAAACGCAAAATCAAAAAATCAATTAAAAAAGGAAAATGCCGAAAATTTAATTGACTGTCCATTTCAAAACGTTCCCAAAAATTTTGTTTAATGACCGTGCCAAAAAATGCGTCAGTACCCCCTCCCCTCCAAGACGACTTCCCCGCCTTTATTTTTTAAACTGATTTTCCAGTCATTAAAAGAGCCAAACCAAGTGAAATCGGGGCCCGGGTCGACGGAGAAATGGACGGGCAGCAAATTGCGGTTTTTGTCGGTGATCGGAATCACTGAAAAAGCAAAAATAAAATGGACAATTAATTGGGGCAAAACTCTTGACCTTGCAGCGTGGTGGAGATTGACTGACGCATGGCGACAAGCGCAGAGAAATGCGACTGGTCAAAACAGAGCAACAGCGGAGAACTGCAAAAATAAAGACAATTGTGGCACTCAAATTTCAAACTTTATGTCGAAAATGGGGACAAATTTTCTGGGATTTAAATTAAAAATCGGTGATTTCTGATTTCCCGCTGAAATACAAACAAATTATGTACAAAAAACCATGCAGAGGTTTGTTACGGAGAATATGACATGCGTAGAGCAAAAATTTAAGTGAAATTAATTCGTACAATTCAAACATTTCCATGCCGGCGCCTATCGGACGGAGGACAAATTTTAAAATTGTTTTAATTCAATAAATCTTGACCAAATCTGTTAATAAACAATCCAAGTGTGCAAAAACTTAGTGAAAATATGGCAAAAAATGCCGCAGAAAGGGCCATTATTATACCATTAATTTAAAAAAAATTGAAAAAGTGTCTGGAAAATCATCACTGTCAACCAAAAAAGGACAGCACCCACCGATGGCACTGCTCGGGCGGGCACTCCAACGGCAAATAAATGCCGCCGAACGGAATCGGTGCCAACTCTTCGCCCTTCGCATTGCGCAGGATGGTGTCCGCCACCACAATGATGGGCCGATGCAAAATGTGCGCGAGCGCAAACACATGCACACACTCCAACGACTCGTACACCTGCAGGGGGAAATGCCAATTAAAAAAAATTAATTGAAATTAAAAATGAACGGAGTAATAATTGGCCATGTCCGTAGTTTTTGGCAAATTTGGACGCGTTCTTTTGAGGGAAATGAATGTTTCTCAATTTTTACACTCAAAATACGGTCAGCTAACTCGACACAAAACTGCTAATTCCCAAAAAATTCACAAAAAACAGCAACAAAATAAACATACTTTGCCTCATTGTCAGTTTTTTTTGGCCAAATCCCTCTAAAATTGATTAAAAAGGCACTTTAAAACCAATTCAAATTTTGTAACTGGAGACTTATTTTGTTGAAATCATTGGTATTTCATTTGTACCATTTTAGCGGAAATAAACAAATTTTCAATTTTTTTTCACACTGCCGACTTGCAAATTTTCACCGCCAATTTTACTCAAATTAACCCCCCCCCCTCTTTTTTTGCCCGTGCCTGGTCTTGCTGCTGCTGTTGTTGTTGTGCCGTTGCGGTGCCCTCCTTCCCGTTCTGCTCATTGTCAGCCGCTGCTGATGATGATGAGGACGTCGCAGCAGCATCACAATTATTGTCGGAAGGGCTAAAAAAACTTTTTTTTTTTTTTGTATTTTAATGGAATTTTTACAATTTAACCACCAAATTTCTTGGATTATTTTGTTAGCATTAATTCAATTTTTGGAATGCCATAATTAGTTCTCATTGCTAATGGAATAAGCTTACTTTTATTTAGAACGGAATGATTTCTGTTAATTAATCAATGGGAAGTCTGATTGGTTTTTTCGATTTTGTAAAAAAATTTTTAATCCTAAACCCCTTTAAAATTATACCCTGTTCCAGGGATGGTCTTAACAATTACGGTTAATTGGTTTATTTGTACATGGGGCTGCAACTTTTCCAACCGCGCCATTTTCGTTATTTTTCCTACGGAATTTACTTTGGGCGCGGCGTCGGCGATGCCAATTCCAACACGGCATTCCATTCCCGGCGCCATTCCTCTTCAGATAACACCAGGCCCGACGCCAAATTGTTCTTGGACTCGTGCCAACGCCAACGCCGGTAGATGGCATGTTTTCGGCTCCCGAATTTCAGCACATCGTGCAGCGTGTTGCGCCAGTTCAGCTGCCGGTCGTGGACACCCCAAATGCCTTAATTTGGTTTAACATAATGCCAAAAAAGAATAACAATTTTGGGAATTTCTTGGCAATCTTGTCAATAAATTTGATTTGATAATGCAAATTAGAACAGGAAATTTCGCATTTTTTGACGAAAATTTTATCCATTTTAGGAATTAATCACGAAAATCTTTGATTTGAATTTTATAACCCACGTTTAAGAAAAAAAGCCCCTAGACTTAAGTCTGGGGGTTTCATGTTTGAACACGGTCCAAATTTTTGGGCAAAAAACCAAAAAAAAATCGGGAAAAATCCATCCAGCTATGATCGAAGATTATTCTATTTGCCCCCCCCCCCATTTTTGTTGACCGTCCACCAACCAAGCGACGCGGCATGGAGCAGACAATTGCCATCGCCGGTTGTCACCAGGGGCCACAGCCGTTGGTTGCTGTCATGTTGACACCACCAATTCAAATGTCCTGCAAAAAGGGGAAATTGAGCGATTTGGATGCAACAAATTAGAAAAAGTGGAGAAAATTGCGGAAAAATCAAAAGTTATTGGGCAACGAAGGTGGAAACATCGCCAAAATTCAGAAACAAAATAAAATCAAATTTTTGTAATCGTTTGAAAACAAAAGCGTAATTAACGGTCGGTATAAAACTGAATGATGCCAATCAATAGTTCCAGAAAATTTTGGTTAAATAATCATGGGGAATATGCTTTCTCCTATCAGACATTCTGAGAACTGTACACTGACCCGAATTCTCCAGACGCCTCAGTGTGCTGATTTCGATGATGTCCCGCTCCAAAAAGTGGCGGAAGTCGGCCGGGTACTGCTCCAAGTTGGGCAAAATGAAGGCGTAGGCCGGCTCTTTGGTCACTTTTCGACCACCGCGCAATGCGCCGGAACGCCAATTGACCGGCGGAGAGGACGAACCTGGGAAAATGGGGTGAAAAAGATAAGGAATGTGCCAACATTTGATGCCATTCATCCCCGACACATTTTTTGAGGAAATTCTGTTTAAAAATTCGTAACTTTGTGGCATTTTTGGGTCTCTTTGGCCATGGATTGGCATCCGTAGTGGCAGGACCGTCATACCAATTGAATTTTTTCATAGGTTCATGAAATGTCAAATCCATGGCCATCACAATTTAATGTCTTGGATTTTGGAAGTGGAAAATATAACTCACTGGGCTCGCCCGATATTCCATTGTAAGACTGCGAAGTTGCTATGTACATTTTTCAGTTGTTCGGCAACAGTAATAAATGAACATTTCCTGAAAAATGATTTTTTGGCCAAAAAAACCAAAATTTGTACGAAAAAATGATGACAGTGCAAAAAAGGAAATGGGTAGCTCAAAAATAGCAAATGGAAGAAAGATAAGAGATGAAACGTACAAGATGTTAAATAATGATTTTTGTACGAAATTATAAATTCAAATGAATTTAGGCAGCGATTGGCCAATGCAATTTTAGCTAAAATTGGGCAAGTTTTGTAAAATTACAGATTTTTCCTTAAATCATTACAGATTGGATAAATATAAGAGAATTAAAATGTCAATGCATCTGAAGGTAAAGTTATCTTTTTTATGCCAATCTTGCGATTTTTGTATCAAAATTTGGCCATTTTACGCGAAATTGTCGGAGAAATATTTAATAAAGTGAACCAACGGAGAGAACAAAACGATTGGACACATTTTTGTATTTATGACGACGAACAAAGGAGAAGAAACATGACTAATCGGCAGAAGCAGCAGTGCTTTTTTCGGGGTGTGCAAATTTTTCGTCTCCGCCGGTGGGAAAACGCGTAAAATATTTATTTTATTTGTTGGTACTCTCTGCCATTAGGAACAAACAATGTAAAACAGACACAGAGGAAATGGAAATAGTGTTGTTGTCAGATTGTAGACGAAAATAGATAAAACGCAAAAGAAAATATATTTTTTTAATTTGCTCACACAATTTTTGGTAGAAAATCATTGCGACCTAACAACGCTATTGTAAGGAAGAAGCTGGCTGGGCGGTTAAAACGCGGAAAGCGGGGGTTGATAAGATCCATAAAAGAAAGGGCGGATGTGCCTCGGTAGCTTAATGGTAGAGCTGCCCACGGAAAGGGTGCATGAGTGGGTTCGATTCCCACCCGAGGTTTAACATTTTGCCCATTTCTTATTGGTAGCACCGGATGGTTGCTGGCACGCCGCTGGCAATCCATCCCCGCACGCGTATTAGATCTAATAGGCGCCCATGGGATTACAAATTTGGGGAGGTCATTTATCCAGGGCCCGGATTTTGGCTTATTCCTTTTTCCCCCAAATCCAATCCCCAATTTCCCTCGTCCCTTCCTCATATTCTGGGCTGGACATCAGCACCTTCACTCTATCAAAAGGCAAAATTACTAAAAAATATCCCAAAAATGCATTTTTCCATTTAAACATAACAATGAATTGTCCGTTCAATTCGCCTCCTCTTCTTCGTTGCTTCCATTGAGCGATGGCAATTTCTCGCCGGAATTGTTAGCCGAAACAACTTCTTGCACTGGACTTGGACTAAGCACCGGCGTTGGCGGTCTGCCATCCTCAATCCGTTAAAAATCCCAAGTTTGCAGAAGAGGTGCTTAATGGAAAACTCACTGCCGTTACGGCCCTCTCAAAACGTTCCATGACATCAGTCCACATACCCACAATACTGTCAGACAAAAAGTAAAAATATATTAGATATTTTTTAATAGACTAAAATCTCAGCAATTCAAAAACCAGGTCTTGAATTAGGTAAAAATTCATAATTAGATTTTGTAATTAAAATTCAAAACAATGCTATCGTAATGTTGGAACCAAAATATCCGAACACAAAATCCAACCAGATTAAAAAACGGATCAAAATAAAACATTGGGTGAAAAATGACTTATTTTGCACTTATTTTTATGGCCGTTCACCTGTGCACCGTTACCGACACGAATAGAAACTAGGCCAATGTGTCCGTTGTTTTGGTCCGAGCGGAGAAATAAATTGGGGTCGACCAGGTCTTCAACAATGAAATTGAAATTATGGTGGCGTCGGTCGCGTATGATGAAAGGCCGGACTGTGCCGTACGTGTACGTGGTCCGTGCTTCGCGTTCTTCCACAGACTTAAAAGAAAATTGTGCTAAATTCGTAGGAAAGCGAAAATTTCTTGGATATTATAACTAAATTTGCCCAAGTGGACCCAAAATCATGTCCATGAGTGATGGTGTTTCAGTTTTCCATACTTTTGCTTTCCATCTGTTGCTTTTTTCACTCCTCCGAATCAAATCATAAAACAAAAAATTAGAGTTAGCCAAAACGCTTCGACACAAAAACTCGGGGGCAAATTGAAGCAATTCGTTGTTCAATTCTGCCGGAAGTTTGCGGATAATTTTAGGTTTCATTAGTAAAGGGCCAAAGGGTTAACAAGGGGAAAGGGTTTCCGACAAAAGGCCGGAAAAGGGATCAATCTGTTGGATTTTCTAAAAAACGATTTTAGGTCAAATTCACATAAAAATTGGTCCGAAAAGGGGGAAAATATAAGGTGATACAAATCAAACATTGAAAAGACAAAATAATCAGTTAAAAATATTTTGTTCATTTATGAATAAATCAATTTTTAAACATACTCCGACGGTGGACACATTAACAGAGAACGGCGGGACAGCCGCAGCAGCCATACGAATTGATAATGATCAAATTGTATTTTTGAAGAAAAAAAAAATGCGAGGCTAAAGTGAAAAAACAGAACGACCAACAGACAAACTTAATACAAAATAAAAATGTTGATTTAGAACGATGAATGGTATTACTACCGGGTCAATGGCAACTCGTACAAAAGTCAACTCGTATCTCAAAAAAAACAAAGCCTAAGCTTAAGCATAGACCAAAGCAAGACCAAGCCTAGACGTAGCCAAAAATTAGGCATAAGCAATTGTACGAGTTGGCCTGACACAATTGTACAACAATCGTAAAACAGTCGCAAAAAGTATTCGTTAGATATTTATATGAAGGGATCATTGAAAGTGAGTGATTCGAAAAAACAATATATTTTCGGATTTAGAATGAATTCTCAAATCATTGCTTGATGTGGTTTTTGCTTCAACATTTCGAAAGAAATTTGCAGGAAAAGAAATGAGAAAAATTGGACGGATAAATGAATGAATGACTAACAAATGAAGTGAATGAATGAGTGAGGGCGGACAGATTCTGAACAAAGGAGGAGGGGTCAGAGCAGAGAAAATGACCTAATAGAGCCAACACAAAGCACAGAGAAATAGAAGACTATCGATTATTTGTTGTTGCCTTAAAGGCGCACTAAAAATGACAGAGAGCGATGACACACCGTGTCTAACACACGCATTGAATTCGCAAATATTACGGACAAATTCAGACAAAAAACACATCACAAAACAAGAAATTGAAATTAACGGTTTGACCAATATGTAAAAAAGAAGAAGCATGTCGGAATTACGTAAAATGCCGAGGCACACTTATACTTATGGTGGTGGAGAAGCGAGTAGAAAATTTTGAATTTGTGAAAGAAACAATAAATATTTTAACACAACATGCAATCGATTTCCCCCTTCAATTTCCCTCCTCGGGATTTCCCTCAATCGACGGCAATTTGTTTTCCCTGGAAGAGTTGCTCGAAGCAAAGTCAGGGCTCGCAATTGGTGAAGGGTTCTGATTCAGTTGAATCTGTGTTGAAATATTTGTAATTATAATAATAATAATTAAGAGAAAATGGTTGCATTTATTTCTCTAATTTTGAAAATGGTAAAGTTTTGTGGTTTCTGTAAAAAAATAATTTTAAAATTTAAGAAGCACATTTTCGAGGCTAAAAGCGCTGATCACGATCTGAGCTTAAACTTGGCAAAACCATTGATTTTGTATTTTTCATTAAGAACTGATTTTTTCAAAAATTTTTACTTTTCAAATTTAATCACCATTAAAAGAATCCGCTCAATTCTGGACATCATTCCGCGCCACTTGCTCATGGAATTAGCGAAGATTTTAATCTTGAGTACATCCCATTCCTTAAGTGTTGTTTAGTTGAATAAGCAATTCATTACCCCAAAAGATTCTTTCATTTTATTTTTAATCATTCAAAATTTTCTTTACCAATGCATTTATTGGAAGGAGTTGGATCTCACACAAATACTTCTGATTGAACTTCACTGAATTAACGGCGAAGAATTGACGAACACTGAGTCGCTGAAATAAATTGTCATTTGATGATCAAAAAACAAGGATTTGGGGATTCTCTTGTCATGGGCAATAAAAAGTAAATTGAATTTCAAATTACCCAACCTTTTTAAGACATATTTTTGCATGGGTTTTAATTTTTTCGCCCATTTTTAAGCAAATATGACAAAAATGTTCTCAGTAAGATGCAAAAATCTCTTATTTTTTATGTATTCACCTGCATCTGGTCATCAACTCTTAACGAGACCACGCAAATTCTTCCATCGTCAACGTCCGTACCGAAAAACAAATTCGGGCTGAATCCGCCAAAAATGAATGAGGTAAATAAAGCGCCCAAATCGTGATGAGTACGATTACGTGGGAGAAACGGTCGCAGCGTCACATTTGTAAAATTATATGTTGTGTTGGCCTCTCGTTCGGCGACCGTCTTAAAAGGAATTGCACTAAGTCATAGGAAGTGGACAATTATTACAGCTCTTTTAAAAAACCCCCATTTTTAAAATTTGATGTGCTTAAATTTGCTAAATAAAAAGACGCAAAAAACGTGATGGTGTTTCAGTTTTCCATACATTGGTTTTCCATTTTTTGCCTCTTTCACTCCTCCGAATCAAATCATAAAACAAAAAATTAGAGTTAGCCAAAACGCTTCGACACAAAAACTCGGGGGCAAATTGAAGCAATTCGTTGTTTAATTCTGCCGGAAGTTTGCGGACAATTTTAGGTTTCATTAGTAAAGGGCCAAAGGGTTAACAAGGGGAAAGGGTTTCCGACAAAAGGCCGGAAAAGGGATCAATCTGTTGGATTTTCTAAAAAACGATTTTAGGTCAAATTCACATAAAAATTGGTCCGAAAAGGGGGAAAATATAAGGTGATACAAATCAAACATTGAAAAGACAAAATAATCAGTTAAAAATATTTTGTTCATTTATGAATAAATCAATTTTTAAACATACTCCGACGGTGGACACATTAACAGAGAACGGCGGGACAGCCGCAGCAGCCATACGAATTGATAATGATCAAATTGTATTTTTGAAGAAAAAAAAAATGCGAGGCTAAAGTGAAAAAACAGAACGACCAACAGACAAACTTAATACAAAATAAAAATGTTGATTTAGAACGATGAATGGTATTACTACCGGGTCAATGGCAACTCGTACAAAAGTCAACTCGTATCTCAAAAAAAACAAAGCCTAAGCTTAAGCATAGACCAAAGCAAGACCAAGCCTAGACGTAGCCAAAAATTAGGCATAAGCAATTGTACGAGTTGGCCTGACACAATTGTACAACAATCGTAAAACAGTCGCAAAAAGTATTCGTTAGATATTTATATGAAGGGATCATTGAAAGTGAGTGATTCGAAAAAACAATATATTTTCGGATTTAGAATGAATTCTCAAATCATTGCTTGATGTGGTTTTTGCTTCAACATTTCGAAAGAAATTTGCAGGAAAAGAAATGAGAAAAATTGGACGGATAAATGAATGAATGACTAACAAATGAAGTGAATGAATGAGTGAGGGCGGACAGATTCTGAACAAAGGAGGAGGGGTCAGAGCAGAGAAAATGACCTAATAGAGCCAACACAAAGCACAGAGAAATAGAAGACTATCGATTATTTGTTGTTGCCTTAAAGGCGCACTAAAAATGACAGAGAGCGATGACACACCGTGTCTAACACACGCATTGAATTCGCAAATATTACGGACAAATTCAGACAAAAAACACATCACAAAACAAGAAATTGAAATTAACGGTTTGACCAATATGTAAACACTTTTCGACCACCGCGCAATGCGCCGGAACGCCAATTGACCGGCGGAGAGGACGAACCTGGGAAAATGGGGTGAAAAAGATAAGGAATGTGCCAACATTTGATGCCATTCATCCCCGACACATTTTTTGAGGAAATTCTGTTATTTCCTGAAAAATGATTTTTTTTTTTGGCAAAAAAACAAATTAATTTGTACGAAAAAATGATGACAGAGCAAAAAAAGAAGCAAAGGATAGTTCAAAAAAGACACATGTACATGAAATAAATAAATAACACAAGGGTTTGTTTCCCCAAACAGGAATAGGTATGTCGTAACATTGTCAATTCCTTGAATCATCCAATTTTTGACCGTATAATTTTTCACAGTCAAAAACGATAAAGTTAAACATCTGTCATTATTAATGACTCATTAAGAATCTTGATTTTTGGCAGCGTTGGGTCAACCCAATTTCTTTTTGTGCCAGTTTTACGACTTTTTTTGTATCAAAATTTGGCAATTTTACGCGAATTGTTGAGAAAATATTTAATAAGTGAACTAGCGGAGCGAATAAAGTGATTGAACAGTTTTTTTTGTATTTATGTCAATGAACAAAAGAGGAAGAAAATGACTAATCGGCAGAAGCAGCAGTGCTTTTTTCGGTGTTTGAAAATTTTAGTCTTCGCCGGGGGCGAAAATGCGTAAAATAATTTATTTGTTGTACTCTCTGCCCACGAAACAAACAATGTAAAACAGACACAGAGGAAAAGGGAAATAGTGTTGTAGTTAGATGGCAGACGAAAACTGATATATCGCCAAATCAAAAACAGTACCATTTCAAAAAAGATTTTTATTCAAATTTGCTCAAAGTATGGAGCCACGCGCCGAGATTTTGCGGGATCTCAGTCCGCAATTTTCATTGTTACCAAAAACATAGGCATTTCCTAATTAAAATTGACTCTTAAATTTATTTTATTTAGAAAAATCACTTTTTTTCTAATTTACTAATGGCAGCTTCCTCATCTGCTGCTTACCCCGTGCTGTTTTTCACGCAAAAACGGGCGGGCGATGGTGAGTTATTGTGCACATAATACAAAGATTTTTTTTGTCGCCGGGCGGTCCGAAATTTTGGAATTTTCGACCCTTTTGAATTTCATACGAATTTTGTTTTTTTCTCCCTCTGTTATTCATTTTTAATTTTTTTTCTCCCCGAATTTAGACAAACTTTGGGTGTTCTACTGGCTCAGCGATGAGTCAAAATTCGGCATCGCCAGCTTCCCCGACACAGTGTACGAAATGGACGCGGACAGAGACACGAGGAGGGCATTCCTCGGCAACATTGCCAAGAGTTTGGTGGAGGAGTACTGGGAGTAAGCGAACAGTTTTGCTAATTTAATTGTTTTTATCTCTTAAAGTGGACCCCAAAAGCTTCACGGAAATCAAAATTAAAAAAAAACACCTAAAATGGGGATACAAACTAAAATAGTCCAAAAAAATCGGTATTTGTATCGATGGCCCCTCACTTTGACGAAAAAATATATGCCCTAAAAAGTAGTATAGATTTGAATTTAGGTTCAGAATTTTTGAAAATTTATATATTTTTACCGCCTTCCGTTACCAACAAATTAGAAAAAAAAGTTACGTTTTGTCAAATATCTCAGGTTTTGGACATTTAGCGAATTTAAAAATATAATTTGTTTTTACCAACAAATTTTCCCTACATTATGCAATCCCTTCCCCGGATTAGGACAATGTTCGAGGAGGGCCGGACCAAGATCAAGCAGGTCAACGACGAGTCCGCCACCGTTTGCTACGCCTTCAAACACTTCCTGGAGTTGCCGCGCGTGGACGACGCGACGGCACGGCGCCAACGCATTGACCGACTCGTCAAATTTTTCATTGACGAAGCGCTGGAGAAGAAGCGCATGGAGGTAAAAATTGAATTCAAATTTGATGGAAAATGTCTGAATTCGTGTAATCAACAAAATTTTTCTAAAAAAATATTCGTAATTTTCTGCGAGCAAAAATTCAAAGGAATTTTTTTTTAAATTTTTTGGTCTGTTTTAAAACTAAAAATTGAATCTTTCTTAAAAAATCTTGAATTTTCCACTAGGAAATTTCAAACACATGCAACGGTAAAAAATGGCAAAAATTAGACCTATTTTTTGGAAAAAACCGCTACAAATTCCTTCTTTTACTCTCCCTGGGGGCTGAAAATTTATAAAACCATTGAGAAAAAATTTTTTTTTTTGGAATTTTGCTCCGAACAGTAAACAGGAAAAGGCCTTCGGGTTCCGCTAATCCGAAAGTTTCTGGCTACAAGTTTGTTCTGAATTTGATTTAATTCCGGCCAAGATAAACTTTTTGAAAATCACTACTTTTTGTCGTCTGTCCATTTTTTTATCTTTTCAGCAGGGCAAACAGCAGCAGGTGTCCGTGTCCAACAATTGGTCAACAAATGGACTACCACAAAACAAAAAGAGTCCGATCAAGGTTTGTTTGTTTAAACAAAAAAAAAATTTTTTGGGGGGGGGGTCAGTTTTTCCCAGAGGGGGAGGCCTAATTAACTGGGGCTAATAGCCTCCGGCCGGGTCACAAAATTGTATGAATTTTGTAAAATAAGTTTTGATTGGCAACCAAGCAATTAATGGGCAGCCCATCCATCTACCGGAAATTTTTTAAACATAAAAATTAATCGAAAACTTTTAGAAATTAAAAAAAAATGTTTTTTTTTGTTGTTATTTGGTTTTTATTTTCAAATTCGGATTTTTTTCAGAAAAACGGGAATATGGTGTTCATCGGGAGAGGGATTTAGGCCCAACAAAACCATGGGAAATGCAAAATAATTCACCTAACAAATGTGAAATATTTTCAGCGAAAATTGCCGGCAAACTCGCGCAAGGCACTCCGCAAGTTGCCGACCATGGGCCTGAACTTTGACGACGTAATTGAGGAGGATCAGCAACGGTTGCGCGACATGCACCCGGTGGGTCGGAAAATATAAATAAATTAATAGTGAAAAAAACTTGAAAAAAATGGGGAGCAATTCGTTTCCCGCCTCCCCCGGAAATTATTTAAGAAAAAATTTTGCAAACCCAAAAATCATGTAATTTTTTATAAGGAAATCTCGAAGAAAAGTAAATTTATGAAATTTTTTGAGTGACTTTTTCAAAACTTAATGATTGTTTACTAAGTTTTTCTGAAAAACTTTCCAAAAATTAGCTAAAAAATTTTCATTAAATTTATTTTAAAAATTAGATTTTTTGAAATTTTTTGAAAAATTCAAGGTTTGAAAAAAATTCCGGGAGGTGGAGAATGAAATGAACCAAAAATATGACGCGGTTTCCGATTTGTCCATGAAATGCGACCTAATAAATTCCTCTCATTTTTAAATTTTAATTGAATTCCCTTTTCCAATCTTTGGCCAATCAATGGCATTTTAAACCTTTGGTTTCCTTTTACTCGGAGAGATTTGAGATTTCGGGGGCTTTTTTCTCCAATTTATTTTTGCTGATTTTTTAGCTTTTCACAGATTGACACGGAGCCTTTGCCCTGAATTTCTTTTCTCCGTTGAAGAACGAATGAATGAATCTGTGGTGTTTTTTGATTGATGCCCACCAACTCATTTCTCAGCATTTATTTCCCTTTTCTTCCGCTGTTTTTGAAAATTTAAAAAATTGTTTTTTTTGTCCATTTTTGGATTTGCATTTTAATTGATATATTTATTTTTTCCATACCCCAAACATTTTTACACATTGTATGTGTGTCACAATTAATTAAAATAATAAAAAAGAAAAATGATTGAATTTGAGAGTGAATAATTGTGCAAATTACATTTTTATTTGTAAAATGTCCAATGCTTATGAATTGGATACAATAGAAATCAAGAAAAAAACACATATTCATTCGCTAATTGTTTTATATTAATTACGTGAAATTTTGGACGGATTTTCAATTTAATTTTCATTTTTTTTAAATTTCTTTTTCTGATTTACAGTATCCAAAACTGAAATTGGAATTTCAGCGGTGTAATCTTGGCACATTTCGTCAATAGTTTCCAAATTAATCAAATTGTTCCATTTTCTGCTCAACGACAAATTACTTGTCCAATAAAATGTAAATTTTTACAAGAAAAAATTTCTGAAATTCACCGTTAATAATAATAATTTTATTTAAAATAAAACAATATAATAATAATAATATAATATAAATATAATTATGATGATGAAGTCATAAACATTTGTACATTTGCTGCAATAAAAACACACAAACAAACAAATTAAGGCAAAAATTATTAGACGGAATTAATACAAAAATAATTAGGTAGTCAGTCGACTTCTGCTGTTTTCTCACCCGTTTTGTGGCTAATTATTAATTATATTTTACAAAAATAGAATAAAAATACACAAAATAAATCCATGTCAAATGAGCAAAATGGACAAATTGGGGGGGGGGGGGAATTGACTAAATACGGCGATAAAAAGCAAATTATTTTACTTATGCTACTAATTAGTAATTACTTCAAGGTTTCGTCTCATTAGTCGTCAGTTAATTGTGCCTAATTAGCTAATTGTCCAAAATGTTTGCTCATTTGGCATGGCTTCCGGACGGCAATGATCTCAAAGTGTGGCACAAAACAGGCATTTTAAGCCCGTGCGAAATGCCCTCGTTTTAGCTGGATAAAACGGGCATTTCTATGGGTCTGATAAATGAATGAGCCCGGGAAAAGTCGAAGAAATCAGTAAGCTTGACTCGAGCCTTCCAAAGGGGCTTTTATTGGGTCAAGAAAATTCAGTAGGGATCAATTCTTGAAATTTTCAAAATCCCTCGAACATGGTGCCAAAAAATTTTCCACGGGTCTCAAATGTGCCACACATTAATAACATTGAGATTCGCCGTCATCCATACGCTCATTTTCAATGTTTAAACAATTTTTTTGTGTGTGTATCAGTGAGGTTTTGTTGTTGTTGGCGTTTTGTTGTTGTTTTTTTTTTCATCGCGTCTGGCGCACTGTCTCTGGGCCTAATTTTGAAAATGTTGTTTCTTCATCCGCCGATTTCACCGCCTAAAGGTGGACATCGCCGGAGGCCATTGCTGGCGGGCGGCAAAATGCGACGACGGCACCGGCACCATCGGCGATGCCATTGTCGTCGTGCCCGGAGGCGGCAGGGTCATTGTATTGCCACCGCAGGATGACATGCCGTCCAGCCGGATGCTGATTTCGCCACCCGCGTCATTGTAACAACTCGGCGTACGGTAGCGACCGTAGCCGCCCGTGTAACTGGCACGGCGCGCCAATACATTAGTTGCCGCTGCTGTTGTGCGTGGTGCACCAAGGCACATGCCTAAAAGACGGATCAATTTGAATACAGAGTATTAAATGGATATGGATGGAGTCATTGTTGCCACCCGCCGAATCCCGAAATTTTTGCTCGTCCCATGGCAACCCATAATATGTATACTGCATATGTCGCGACTATTTTGATTTACTCTTTGTATAGGCAACTACTGTATTGTTGGGCCAAATAATCATTTTCTCTAAAGATACTGTAAGTATTCTGTAGAATGAGTATTGTATAAAATGTACAAATTATTTTGGAAATTTGCAAAAAAACAGAAAAAAATTGAGATACCGTAAATTGTATCAATTTTGCCTAAATAAATTAATCATTTCACAAGGGTCTGTCCAACCAGTCTTTCCCCAAGAAGCTGTATTTGCCCCTTGGGTGTTGTCAGGCTTAAACCTTACTGTCCTGGTCACAGAACAGGACAGAACTGATCACTTCTGACCAGGAAAAGCACAGTACCAACTGAGCCCCGCCTACCAATTCCGGCGCTGAGTTGGCCACCACCGACCGGCGACGAGGCGGCCGACGACCGATTGCTTCCGGATGAGACTGATCCAGACACCGCCGAATCGCTCCCGCTCGTTAATGTCCATTGACCGCTTGTGGTGGTGGACGAATTGTTGTTCCGGTTTTTACCGTTCCCGCCGATGTTGTTGTGCTGCTGGAACTGCTCGCCAACCGCGGCGGATACGGTAGGCACTACGGTAGCTTTGTGCAGTTGTTTTTGCTGCTGTTGCATTTTGGTGCCACCTGCCGCACTGATCAGAATGGAGGCGGCCGAATAGGCACTGATCGGCGCATTGTCACCGCAACCATTCGGCGGCGCTGAGCCGACACCGCCGCTCTCAAATGGCTTTTTGCCACTGGCGCCGGGTGAGCGCCGACGAGTGCGTCGGGCGCGCAGTCGGCAACACAGCCACACAAAAGCAACGGTCTGTAGCAGGGCAATTGCGAGCAGTAACAGAACCCACCAGGGAAGTGCTGTGGAGGGGGGAGGGGTGACGGAAGTATTTTACGATTTAATGTCATTCATCTATTGGCGGTATTGGCACTAAGTGAAATCCTCGGGCTAATGACCGTAATTAATTGGTAATTACGGGAGACAATCCCTGCGGTTGGCATTATTTTTCAATGGGTTTCTCGATCCCTTAGCTATTAGAAAGGGTTTAAATTGGCACTAATTTTTGGGACATTTAATCAAATTGCCAAAGGCATTGTAAATCCCGTCTTGGCTAACTTCTTCCATCGGATGGCGGCATTAAATCCACCAGATAATCTATTAAACCGATTTATTTAGATTAAAGATTAGGACCGTAGCTCAATGGTGATTTGGTTGTAAATCTTGCCGGTTCTAAATCCCTCGGGCGGCGACTCTATTTTTTCTACACCTTTTGGCGCATGATTTGGCATGACTCCGCGCGTGTGCTTGTTTACCTTGCGCTTCCGCAATGGCATCCATGTCTCCTGCTGGCGGCAGCGTTGGCCATTTGGTGGACAGTGCCGGTGCCGCCGCCGCTGATTGGCGCCCCCGTGCCGTCGGCGAAATGCCGTCCAAAAGGAAGTCCGCCTCGGCACATGCGCAACGGTGTGCCAAAGGCGGACCAGCGCATTCACACGACTTCTTCCTATCTTTTGTTGTTGTTGTTGTTGTTCTGTTGGCGCCAGCTGAAAAAAATTACAAATTTTTTTAGGCATTTTTGGCATTTTTCAAATTTTTAGCATTTTCATATTTTTATGGCATTTTTTTCCATTTTTTAATTCATTTTTCTGCCTCAGAGAATTTCCAACCATATGCCATTCTGCTATTTTTGCGAAATTTTCATTAATTTTTGCATTTTTTTTTTGGCATTTTTCCAATTTTTCAATTGCCGCTTCTACCATTTTAAATTTTCGTAACATAAAGCCCTTTAAATTCGACTGCCAGTTAAAAATAAAAAATAAACTTGATACAAATACAATTCAAAAGTTATTGTCATTTTTCCGCTTTTGCCAAAATGTTCCGCCAAATTTGGCATTTTTTACCCTTTTCATTTGTTTCTTTCGTTGTGCCCACTGCTTTGAACGTTTGTGGCACTGCTGCGTTTTGTGCCGTTGTTGTCTCTTTGCCCCGACACAGTTCCTCCACCGTTTTTCGTCCCAGTACGTCTTGCACCGGCTGCTCCCCGTCCATGGATTTGATCCTTAAACATTGGCCATCAAAAACTGATCGAGAATCCCAATGAAGGCATAAATCAGGTCAATAATTGGTCTCGAAATCGGGATTGCTCGAGAAACCTGTTGTCTGTCAATGTGAATTTTTATCTCAAAAAATCCGTAAAACAAAAAAGTCGATCGAAAATGTCCGTTCTTCCGAAATAAATTCGACCAAAAGTCGTCATGTTTGGTTTTCCGATACAAAAAATGGTCAAAATATTTTTTTTCTGCTCTTAATTCATAAAATTTCGATCAAAATTGATCAATATAAATTTCTATTTCGATTTTAAAGATCAAAAACTAATCAAGAACTCCAGTCTATTTCGGTTGGAAATCATTTTTTCAAGGATAACTGATTCAAAGTCCTTTTACAAGGACATTAGTCGACTTTCTTATGATCAACTGCCAATTTGTTGGGGGGCCAAGAATTGTTTAAACTGATGGCATTTTTTGAGTGATCACATCAACTCACTGTTGCCATGGTCGGCACCGCGCGTGATGCCACGCGCAGTGCGGGTCGCGGGCGCCAACACAGGCGGCGCACGAGGTGTACAGGTCGCACAACTGTAGCTGCACCCGGTGCACCCGCTGATCAGTGACAACGACGAGAAAGCGTGGCGACGGGGCGGAGATGAACAACCGACGGATCGGCTCGCGTGAAAGCCGAAGCGCGGTGATCAGCCGCAGCGGATCATCGACGGAGGAAGCGCTGGCGATGGCATTTTGTTGCCGCGGGCGGTGATCAGAGGGGCCGGAGGAGGAGGAGGACGTGTTGGTGGTGGTGCTGATCAACATCAGGTTGACCATCTTCAGCACGTTGCCATGGTCGGTGGCAACGTACAGCACGTCGAAAAAGCCGCCGTCCATGTGCGGCACGGCTGTCAGCACGGCAATCTGTTGGGGGACAGTGTGAGTCCCGAAGCCCGATATTTTTCTGGTCTCGAATCTCGATCAGAAAATTCGACAATCCCTCACCGAATGCCGACTTTTTTTCTCGACATCCCTAGTGGAAGAGTGGGTGCCATAAAATGAGTCAGTGGAAAATATGTTAATGATACAATGATACGGTATGATAAATTTTCCGGCTGGGGGAGGGCCGATTTTGAGCATGTTGGCATACTGCCGTGCGTGGACTGTCTGATCGAGAATTTTTTAATTTCCGTCCCGCCATGTGAGCCCCGCCATGCCAAAACAATCCTGGGATCGTCTTAATACAATAATAATCAAGTTTTTCATTCAGTACGACTAACCTTTTTTGGCAATCAATTTCTGATCAGATAGATATGTATTTGGTGCTAAGCCGTTGATGATTTAATTCCCAAAATTTGGGACGATTCATTACGACCAAATATTGATTGATTCTGATCAGAGGAGTGCCATAAAATTGGTGATGCCATCATAGGCTTTCTCGTCGCTGGTCAATTCATTGCCGGATTTTCCCGATCAGTCAGTCTCCCCCTCCCTCACCTGACTGTAATGGTCGTCCCCCCGGTGAATGCCAACGGCGCCGCCGGGGAATGCGTTCGGCAAAGCGTCCGCCATCAGTGTGTACTTGCGCACCGCAATTGCCTCGTCGTCACCCATCGCTTTTTGGCCACGCTTTGGACATTGGCCAAGCCCAGCCGTTAGCAGATCCTGAAAATATTGATTTTTTAGTGCAACCGTAACACACTCTGTGGCTTCGGTATACGGTAGCCACAATTCAAGCGTTTGTGGCCAAAAATCCGGCATGGGAAAATCATGGCAGCCAAAAATTGTATGAAATTATGGTGACAAACGCCGCCGGGCATTTAATTATTTTCCCCATGGCACAGTAAAATCCATGTGATACAGTAATTTATTATGGTACAATAAAACATTCTAATGATAAAATATCCTCAGAGCATGTTCATGTCACCATTTTCACTTATGGTACAGTAATGTCCCTGTAATACAGTACTATACAACAACAATATATTCTAATGGTAAAATAGCCTCAGGGCATGTTTATGTCCCTGTTTTACAGTTTCTACCCACCTTATTACAGTAATTACAACCCATTAACTCAGTCTGATCTGACCAATTCTTGCCAATTGTTACAGTAGGGGCCGTCCCATAGGTACAGTAAGATCCCCGGGCCCGACTGGCTTTTCCTTGCTTACCCGCTCCCGTCGTGTCCATTTGCGTTGCACCGCGTCATAGGCCAAATAGGGCGCGTTGCGGAACAGCTCGTCAACATGCCGTAGACGGAACGCACAGATGACGGAGTGCCGTAGGAAGTTGAAATCGGACACAAATGTGGCATAGATCAGCGCGTCCTCGGGGGCTGTGGAAGGAAAATGATTAACTAAAAAAATAAAAAACACATGAAAATGGAAATTTGATTTTATAAGGATCTCATAATAATAATAAACTCTTTAAGTTTTTCTTTTTTAAAAATCCTTTTATGAATAAAAGTCTTAATTTTGTACTCTCGCGAAATGGCCGAGAACATGTTGCCTCGAGAGTGCCAAGAGAAGCGAAAAGCTTGTTACTAATGCCATCCTCACCGACGTCGCCGGCGGCACCGCCGCCATCGCTGCTGCTGCTGATGGCCACCAACTCGTCAAAATAGAAGGGCCGGCTCCGCTCCGGCACCGAGCAGTTCAGCCGCGCCTTCACAAATGTTGACCATTCCGCGGCCGCCACCCGACGCGGCACGCCCGCGTCCGTTTTGCACACGCGCGCCACGCGCGAGTAGGCGCCCGGACGGAACTCCGCGGCCGCCTCCGCCGCCTCCTCGTGGAAGAAGAAATAGACGTACTGCAAAAAATGGAATTTGTTTTATTTTTAAATATTGGCGTTTTGTCTTCCCTCGCTAACTATTTTTTCTTTCTCAACCAAATGAAAATCATTCTTGGTATTGTTCAAAAGCATTTGATAAACTCTATTAACCTGCAAAATTGAAATTTACAAAAAATCGGGGCCAAAAATATTGAGTTTTTCGGGCCATAACTTTTTGAACATAATGAAATTTTTGAAATTTGGCTTAATAGTAAAAAATACATAGAACTATTGAACGACACCAAGTTTCCATGGGATGGCAAAAATATTTATATAAATTACCATTGGATTAAAAATATTTTTCCTGGATTTATATAATCTCAAATCCCTAAGGATGAGAATATCCACAAATAAACCCCAAGAGGTGGCATTAATAATCATTTAGCCTCTCGCACAAATCCATGAGCATATCGTTAATTAACTTATATTAGTCAACTCTTTTTATTTTTCTTTATTCGCCCGCGCCTTTCTTAATTATTTAAATAATGAACTCAATTCATTTATCTTTGTTTGACCCGCCTCTATTAATAAATTGTTTATTAAATAACTTTAATAATTACTTAACTTATTCTCTTGATCCGACCCACTTCAATTAATTAATTAATTTTGATAATTAAATCAATTTATTCTCTTTATTTGCCCCGACTCTCTTAATTGATTCATTAATTATTTAGTAATTAACTCAATTCATTCTCTTTATCCCTTCTTCCTCTTCCATAGATTGTCTGGGATTAATTAGATTCATTTTATACATTTTGAACATCGCTTTAATTGCATCCGTCAAAATCCCTCGAGGGATGTTTAATGGAAAAATGAAATGATACTCTTTTCAGCTACGGCAAAAAGTTGCATTTTCCATCCGTAAACTATCATCAATAATCGGTCGGGGGAATGGCATTATGGATTAATTAAATTTTTAATTGATTCCTAAAATGTCTCCGGACATTTTTTTATTGCGTTTTTTAAGCCCTCGAGGGGCTGTCCTATTTTTAGTTTTTTTTTAAATCAAGGTCACCGCCATAAGCTTGGAAAACTTGTTTTCTGAAAATGCATATTTTTACCATTAAGAAAATCGCATTTTTTTCAAAATTTTAAATTTTTTATTTTCCGTTTTTGTATAAATTATAAAGTTGTGATTTTCTCGGATTTATATGGATATTCGCACCATTTTGAATTGTAAAATTGAGACTTTTTCCTAACTAAATTGTTAATAAATTTCATCATCAAAAGAAAAAAAACTAAAATTTTAATCTCCTCACGGGTCGAGAGCATGAAATTCGTTAATTTTTACAATAATTTGATTAATAGACTGTTGTTTGTTGTTCGATGAAATTCGCCAAAATTTTTTGTTAGGGTTTTTCTCAAAAAAATTTCCGAGGGCTTCTTACCCTTAAATTTTCTTCATTTAAAAAAAAGTTTGAAATTTTCCCGAGGCTCACCCCTCCCTCTAATTTCGACGATTTTTAAAATTAAATGTTTAAAATGTCCCCGTCGAATTTGTCAAAAGTTGTCTTCATTTCTCCCCCAAATTTGTCCTCCCCCATTTTCCAATTGCCCCCCATAAATCCCCCAAATGCCTTCCCAATAGGTCATCTCCATCGCTTTTTGTCCTTTCTCTCTTCCGCCTCACTTGTGCCCAAAATCGGCGTCCATTTGGGCACCCCCCCCCCCGGGGGACACTTTTGGGCTTTGTGGCCTCCCCCCATCCTTTGTCTGCGCATTTTGTCACCCCTTTCATCCCCCGAGGGGAAAGGCGGAGGAAATGACAGCGATTAACGACGAAAATGGGGGGAGGGGAAGACCTTGGGGACAAATGGGGGAGGTAATGAGTATAAGTCAAAATGTTGTACATGTGCACTTTTTGTGCCAATGTTGCACAGTTATGTGATGGGTCGGGGGGGGGGACCGTTACAAAAAAGGCAATCGATGGCATCAGCGAAATTCCGAAAATTTTGGGTTTTTTCAATCGATGGCATCAGCGAAATGCCGAAAATTTTGGGTTTTTTCAATCGATTATATCAGCGAAAGTGCCGAAAATTTTGTGTTTAATCGATGACACCTATGAAAATGTCCAAAAATTTGTGTTTAATCGACGGTACCACCGAAAATGCCGGAAATTTTGTGTTTAATCGATGACACCAGCAAAAATGCCGAAAATTTTGTTTTTTTATTCATTGATGCCGAAATATTCAATCGATGGAATCAAAAGATAAAAATGAACGGATATATATGAAATTTTTTAACAGGTGGCAACCCAGATTTAAATCTCCAAAATAAATGTAAAAACTTTCTAAAAAATGCCAAGTTATGCTAATCCCATTAATGCCCCGAAATCTCAAAATGCCAATTCTTAAGTTATCTAAAATTTGTTATAAATGCCAATAATTGGCTTCCCAATAATCCGAGCGAGTGCCAATCATAAAATGCTAAGTTTTGCCGATAATTTCAAAAAAAAAATCCGGGACTGACTTGGTCCGTCTGCAAACTGCCCACAAATTGGGGCCGGTCCAGCATCAGCGGATTGCCTCGCTGGGTGCGCAACAGTGAGCGGTCAGACGTCTCCACCGGCTCGGACACATTCCGGCGAAAGATCAGCGCGTCCGTTCCCGCAAAATCGGCCACTAAAATTTTTTTTTTTGGATTTTGTGCAAAATTTAATTGCCCGAGGGCGCGCGGGAAAAGAAAATTGAGCCAATTTAACGGGGGGAGGAGAGAAATTTGGGACAAAATGATGAAAGGGAAATCATCACAACATCGTACCTGTCATTAATTTGAATTTGGTCCGTTTAATTTGGGAGAAAACGAAAAAAATTACGGTGCAAATTAATGGGGCAAAAAATACGGTAGGGCATCGAAATTGTGGAGCAAAGTACTGAAACAAATTTGTCGGGAATAAATAATTTGACTAAACTTGTTAATCTCCCGAGTCTTGTTGGACTTATTTAATCCACCAAAAAATTTTTTAGATTTAAATATGCTAATTAGGCGTTAAACATGGATCTGACAGACTCGAAAATCAAATTATGTCTCGAATCCGAGACTATTTAAATTAAATACCCAAAAATTTTGGCCTTCAAGCAATTCAATAATATAAAACGAGATTCTGTGCATGAAAATTGTTTTTAGCACTCTTTTGGCCTAATAAAATAAACAAATCCGAGCTTTTGTGCCCGTAATCGAGACTCTCGACAAAACTTATCTTCTTAGTCTCATTCTCTCTCCCTATCCCTCGTTATCTCTTCCCCTCGCTCTCTTCTCTCTCTCTCACACTCTCTTCTCTCTCTTTCTCTCTTTTACCGGTGGCCGTGAAGAGCAGGTCGCCTTGGGCCATCAAATATGTGCCGTTCTGCGCCGGATCAAATGGTGCCAATCCGACGGCGCCGAACTCGCTGAGTGTGTCGCCGCCGGGCGACAGCAGGCGGCACTTTGGCGCGAAAGCGTTAGTGCCGCAGATCAGCAGACGACCGCCCGACAGACGGCTGAGTACGCGCACAAAATTCCGGCACAAATCCTTAATGGATGATGATGATTTTTGATCGATCAGCAGTTTTTAAAGTGATCAGTCAGGAAGCCTGTAATCCGAAAAAATTTCGGATGAGGAAAACCGACGCTTTTTTTTTCCCTAAATTTTTTTTTCAAGTGTAATTTTTTCTAAATTATAGGCGCAGAATTAGCGAACAGATAGTATTTGTAACATATTTTTGTCCCTAAAATGCCAATTTTGAGCATTTTTGTGTGAAATTTTAAAAAAACTTAAAGAAAATTTGGTCAGGCACCATCGAGGAAATTTTTTTGCAAATTTTTAACGAAATTTATAAAGAAAATTGTTTAAAAAATTCCAAAAAATGCACCCATTTTTCTTAGCCCCCCTGGGTTAATTCATTTCGAAATATGATTAGCATCAGGCAATGATCGGGAGTGATGAAAAAGCCCGATCACATGCCCTGATCAGTCACTTTTCTGATCAGTTTCTTTTGGAGAGTCTGCTGATCACCGCTTTTTTTGTTACCTGGTCCATGGATTTCATTGTGCATTCTTTGTGCTCCGCCTCCTCCGGTGCCCATCGATAGATGCCAACCCGTTCAAATGTTTGCAGGGAAATGTTGTGCACCGCGTCACTGATTGGGGAATCGGATCAGTTTCAAATTTGATTTTGGACGGGATTTGATCAGTATTTAATTAACGATTTTGGAGCCATTCAGCACTGATCAGAAACGAAATCACTGTTAGACCCCAAGTGATCGAGACTTAGACCAGGTTCCTCGATCGATTTGTTCACCAGAACCATTGATCAGAAGAACCTCATCAATCAGGATTTTACCGGGCTTTTCCAATCATATCAGAATTTTTGTTTTGATTGAGTAGAATGAGATTGATCAGGACTGGACTCTGGGCCAGGGTTGCCGCGGGCCGAAAAAAGTCTGGATATGGATTCAGGCCCGGATTTTGAAATTTTCGGGCCAGGATTCGGGGCAAGAAAAATGCCTTGACTCGAGCGCTAACACTGATCTGGCATATATATTTTTAATCAAAAACTGATTGGGACCCAAATTGATCGGACAATTTTTTTTGCCCTTCCGGGAACATAAAAAAGCGAACTCACGCTGCGCCGATCAGCAAATGGTTGCCGTCCAGCTCCAACAGGCGGAAGTACTGCTTGGAGTCGTCGTCATGGTTGGCACTCGCATTTAACAGCGGCGGGTAATGATGAACCAGACCGAGTGCCAATGCTAAAAGGCAACAAAATTGGTCAAAAGCCGTTATACATATTTATAAGCAAAACAGAACTCTGAACTCATGGTTCGAGTTTAAAATGCGGCGCCCATTTTTATTTCCAATCGCTTTCCAATGCCACCGAAGGAACCGAATTTTTTTTGTTTTTGCCATTTTAAATGGGCATTAACTATTAGAACGTTTTTTCAAATTTGAAATATTTTAAATTTTCCAATTCATCTTCCAAATTCCCCTGTCGACGGAATGCCAAATTTTTCGCGCCTTAAATTTTGTTTTTTTTTCCATTTTCAAAATTCGTTCCAATCCATCAATTCATTCATCTTTCTCCAAATCTCTCTTCCCATTTTCCTCACTTCCAGCACATAAACACCTCAAAAGAGAAGAAGAGAGTTGTTAAAAAGTCGCCGAAATGTCTTTCCGCGCCGCGAGTCGGCACAGAAAGAGAAGTGCGTTTTCGCTTCGGGGGACAGACCTTGACCGGAGCGGAGCGGAGGGGACGGGGGCCCCGGAGGGCGGTGAGGGGACAAAGTGTCCCCTCGGGGGCACACTAAACGAACGAACGAACGAACGCACCCCGTCCCCGTGGTACAAAAGTAACAACAACAAACAAGGAACAACATGCACTTGCCACTGTCCTCCTCCGTCCCGTCGCCCGCGCGAGCGTGAGCCGCGCGGAGCGCCCACTTAATTAATTGCCCATTTTTGGCGGCGCTGTTCAACAAATCCCATCTCCCGCGCGGTCAGTCGGTCGGGAGAGGGAGAGAGATAAATGTTTGTGGTGGGTGTCCTTTTGGAGGACGCGGATCTGCTGGTATGTCCTTACAATTAGCAAAGTCCGTCCCCCCCCCCCCCTCCCCCTCCGGGGAAATGCCGGGATGGGCGAGGGGGGAAAGGGGGACAAATGACCCCAGTCCCATTCATTAGCAGATGATGAAAAAGGGTGGGATGAGTCATGTCCATTATAGACTACTAAAAGCGATGGCATCTTGAGGAATTAGGTGCGCTGCAATTTTTGGGCGAGGAAAGGTTATTTGAGGTAAATTTTCCCATTGTATGTGTGCCTAGTTGTGACCTCGGACTTTTTTTGTGTTTAGGGAATTATTCTTTCTTTTTTTGCGCGAGTGGGGGTAATTAGCTAAATAGTGAGTGTTTCAAGACTTAATTGGCTCGAGAATGGGAAAATTTTGTTGAAAATTCGGGCGGATTAACAATAAACACATTCAAAAAATCAGTTTTTCATGTGATCACTAAAAAATGGCTGAAGTAGGGACAGCAAATCCATCCATTTCTTGTAGCATTTCGATTCCGTTCTCAAGACTCTCGAGTAGAACCGTCGTAAACAAAAAAAAATGGGACACTTTTTCAGCGGGGATTTATCTTTTTTTATACGGTCCCTCTTCCGTATAAGCCTTTTTTTAGATTTTTTTGAAAATTTATCAACAAATTTTATGGTTCAGTGACGTTCCACGGGTACAAAAAAAAACATGTTTTTGTTGACCCATGAATAAATATATACACAACACAAATAAACGCTTCTTGAAGAGGCGCGGAAAAGCGAAAGTGAAACGCGCGGCGCCCGTTTATGTTAATTGTCCCCTGCGGGGCCAATTTGGCGGTGATTGGGGCGGAAAAGGAAAAGAAGAAGCAATGGAGGAGAGAAGAGAGAGACAAATGGGGAAGCAAGAGAGTGATCAGAGACGGGGGGGGAGAGAGAATGAGGGTGAGAGAGCGAGAGAAAGAAAGAAAGAAATGATCAAGGAAAATGATCCAGAAAAATAATGAAATTTAATCGGAAATAAAAGGTAATCAAGAAGAATGAGTTTCAGGTGGTGATCAGATTCAAACAGGGAAATGTCAGAGAAAATAAATGATTGAAAAAACTGATCAGGAATAAAATGAACACTAATCAGATTCCGATCCGAGCGAAAAAAGGTATAAAACTTAATCAAAAATTTGGTAATGGCAATTGGCAAAATGGCTGAAATTTAATTGGCATTTTTTGGGAAAATTGGCAAAATTTGCCACTGAAAATACACTTACCAGCAACCGCGTCCGGATGATCCATGTCGCGGAGATTGAATGCCCGGGGCTCCTTGGTCGGCTGATCAGACGGCCACATTTGTGCCGTCGTTGTCGAACGGCACAGTGCCAAAAGGGCGGCGGACAAAAAAATAATTGAAAAACAAAAACAGCGGCGAAATAAAGGTGATGATGATGGCATTGGAATTGTTGGATTGATCATTGATCAACAGCAGATGACAGTAATTTGCAGAATTATAGAGTAGCAGAAGAGAATGACGACAGTTGAGTCATTATTGTTGTTTGGCATTTTGCCAAGAAATTAGTGCTAAATTTAAACAGATTTAGCATTTTCGGATTGATTAAAATGATAGTCGATTGATTAAAATTGTTAAAATCAAGTCAATCCGGCTTAAATTTGGTCACCAATTTTGGTTTTGATGCCGCCGCCGTTTGATGTAAATTTGGCATCCCAAATGAATTCTGGCACTTTCTTTTTGGCATTTTGCCATTGCCATTGCTTTTTGCCATTTTTGCGGTTTCAGCAAATGAATGAATGAGTTAGTGAATGAATGAAAATGAAAAATGAATGAATGGGGGGAATTGGACGACGAATGAATGACTTTCGGTGGTGGCGGGGGGGCGGTCGTTGGGAGAGAATTGGGGGGGGGGCACAAAAACGGACGAACGGACGGACGGGGGCACAAATTGGATGGAATTGTCAGCGCCATTTCGGTTGACGATTTTTTAGGGGACATTCAGCGGACACTAGGGGGGGGGGTGAGGGGGACTAACAAACACTATATTGAATGTGGGGAGGGGCATTTTTGGGGGAATTAACGGAATTTTTTCCTTACAAATTAGAGTTTTGTGGGAATTTTTGGAATAATTTTGTGACAGTTTTAGCCATTCTCGGGCAATTTCGAGAATTTCTTGGAGATGGGGAAATCTTATTTGTTGTGGGAGACATTTTTGAGAGTTAGTGGAGCTTTTGTGGTTATTTTTTAAAAATTGGGCGGCAGCTTAAGCAATTTTTGTTTGAAAATTTGGAGAATATTAAAAGAGTGGGACCCGAAATTACGTTGAGACACGGCATCGGGACGAAGCAGGGATCTGTTACGAGTAGTGACTCAAGATTGGGACTAAGGATTTGGGGAAAAACTTGCGGGATTAGAAAAAATGAAAAATCCCAAGACTTTCACGAGTATTGACTCTCGATTGGGACCAGGATTTCAGGAAAAAGCGGTCAGGGGATTGTCGTGATCAGGAAAACCGAGGAATCCGATCCTCTGGTCTCACAATAAGCCCGACATTTCTCTGTTTTCGGGGCGACCTGAAGCCCTTGGGTCAATACAATCGAAAAATTTCATGGTATATTTGAGTTTTCAGGAATTTATGAAAGTTTTGCGCGTTTTTCGGGAGGCTAGAGTTTAATGGATCGAATGGAAAATGAATTTTTTGGAGGGAGGAAAGAGTGGGGAAAAATCGGCGCCAAGGCGGAGACAATCCGTCCCACACGCCAAAAAATTGTTGTGCTGCAGTTACTGCTGAACAAATACAAAAATTCGGATTATTTTGAGCATCGCCCCCCCCCCCCTCCCCGCCCCACTTAAGCCGCTTAATTAAGGGGCAACGAAAAAATGGGGGAAAAATTATTCAACAATTGCGCCACTTTTGCCGACGGCAAACGATCAGAAAAAAACAATTAAAATTGCCTCAGGGCACACTAATGAGTGATTGAGTGATCAGAGAGCATCAACAAGAGCAAACAGTTCATCATCATCATTGGTGCAGATTGTTAATAGTGCAGCAATAATTGTTTATTAATGAACAAAGGGGGGCACTCACTCATTCACTCACTAATTAGTCGCCGGAGGCAATTTGTTGCCGGACTTTAATTGCCTGAAGCAAAATGGTGGTGTTTAGGATCTTCACAATTTTTTGTTCATTTCAGTTAAAAGTGCTCAATCAGCAGTTCACAAATCAGCAGAGAATTGTGCAAAAATATGCAGATTATCTATAATGAGAGATTATTGAATTTGTGGGAGTGAGTCATAAGCAATTAATGGCCGGGATCCGAAAAATCCAGGGGGACAGGATCGAGAAAACTCGAGACTCGGAGTCGCGAAATTACCGACCATCATTCACAAATAGCAGGAGATATGGCGGAAAATTATGGACAGACAAATGGTCTAATTGTGGTGCCAAAAAGGTTGGTTGCTTCCTTGGCATTTTGTCTCTTAAAATTAAATAAATGTATCTTTTTTTATTAATAATTATTGAATATACGCTTCATTGTCATTTTCAAATAGAGAAATAATGCATTTAAAAAAATAAAATATTTTTTTCGCCGGAGTTCTTAAAAAGGAGGAAAAAATACGAAAGAGTAAATATCCCCAAATTTAATCGTTAAAATGATTAAATTTCTCAAAGTGATTATTGTTGTGCCAATTATTAAAAATTTAATAAAAAAAATTCCAGTATATTTTTAAATATTTTTATAAACCAAGGGGCAACCGCTTTTGCACTTTTATTTGTTGTTGCTCGGTGCTAATTACTTATACCATCACTCATATTTATTTATGTGTAATTTAGTCTCATATGTCAAAAGTTGTTGTGTGATGAAGAAAGAAATTGGTACGTAAAAAACGCTCAAATTGCCTCGGGGGAGAAAAAAATTATTATTAATAAAAATAATAATTTTTTGCCTCCCTTTTTTTTGGGGGGGGGGCGGGGGACGGCGATGGAAAGCGAAGAAGTGCATCATCATCACCAGCATCATCAGCAGAGATCATCACCCATTTGGGTAACACAACACACACTTTTTTTTGGGGGGGGGCGGAGAGGTTGCGCAAAGTAAGCACAACAGAGCAATTAGCCGCCGTCCGTCGCCCCCGGGGGGCGGGCGATGACGCCGAAGCGAACTCACTCACTAAGTCACTGATCGGAGACGGACGAGGCAAATGACGCGGAACCGGATCCATTTCAGGAGGAAGGGAGCGGAGGAGCGCCGGAGGGCGGCGGGGGGAGTGAACGACGACGACGACGCGACGAATAAATGGAAATGGATGCATCGACACATCCCCGAGGGGGGAGGGGGTTGTGGCCCAGAGTTGGGTTACGCGCTCCCGCACTCCAGCTGCCGGAACCTGGCTTTTCCGGATGGTCCAAAACACCGAAACGCAACCCGTAGATCTGCGTGGAATTCTCTGCTCTCGACCCAGCAAATTCCCGAGTTTTCAATTTCCAACTATCGTTTAGCCGGTATTAAGCAATTAAAAAATTAAATTTGATATTGCTTTGGTTGAATTGCTCAGGCAAGCTTTCGCGTGATCCAAATTTGCCTGAAGCAAAAAATGGGTTTTGCCGGAGGCATTTGCATTGGCTTTAAATACCGGTGGAAAAATTTTTGTTGGTGGGCCAAGTAGGTTTTTTCTGTTTAAGCACTAAACAAACACTTTGGCTATGAGGAGAAGCATGGTTTGGTTCCGCGCAGGCACAACAATACCTAAGGCATCGGAAATGTTTGCCTCGGGCATGCTTCTGGGGACTCTGATCGAGGAAGAAGCTGAGGAATGGGTCCACAATTGGCAAACAGAACTTGAAGCATCATGGACATAGATGGGGTACGCTTTTGGACT